>VXAU01001826.1:940545-991670 GCA_013399695.1 Formicarius rufipectus
GGGGGGGGTAAACAGAGAGGAAACAAAGAAAAAGTAGCCGTAATGGTTTCACCCCTGCCCTTGGCTGCCGGTCAGGGCTCCCTGCAATTTGCACGGCGGTGTCTGGGAGGGCGAACTGACGGGAGAAGGATTAAAGGGTGCTTTTTTGAAACCCTTAGTAAAAAAAAGTACAAAATAATACAAAATAATCTCCTTAAAAAATCCGGCCGGGAGGGGGGAGGGAGCCTTTGTTAGCAAAGAGGTAGATGAATATGTATTAGGCTGGACCGTGCGGCTGAGGGAGCGGGCAGCTTTGCTGCACAGAGAAAGCTCCAACAGGGACACGCTGCCTTGGGTCATTTTCCCCAGGAACGTCTGAAATTCGACGTTTCTTGAAAAAAACCAACCAAACAAAACAAAAAAAACACACACAAAAAAAAAAGAAAAACAAAACAAAAAACCCCAACACCAGTTCCTGAAGGATTTTGTAACAGTTATTGCTTATAATTCTTAAGCATCAAGGAATAGGAGAGTTAATAGTTATCTTAAAAATTAAGTGCTGTCTTTAGTAATTAAGCAGATTCATTGGAGGGGGAAAAAAAATCTACTTTGTTAAGTGAAGTATTGGCCAGTATGGTTTCATCTGTTTGTAATGCTTGGGTGCTTTTTGATTTTCATTTATTCAGTTTATGAAAAAAGGTGGTTTTAATTATTGGCAGCAGCACAGATTTAAAATTAGGTCTGAGGAACAAACACGGGCTTTCTTAAGCATTCTCAGAAATGGTTTAAAACAATTTAGGTCTTGAAGGTCATTCTAGTTCCTGGTTTTGTCTGTACAGTTCAGATAGCCTCAGATCCAGCCTCTGGTGACTCTTGCAGAATCTCCATTTACTTTTCATTAGATAGATGTGAAGAGAGGAGAGAATAGATTTGTGCTCCTTGGAATTTAGTTGACAGTTCAGCTACCGATGATGTGCGGATCTTGCATAAAACTTGTATTACTTGCCCCACAATGGCACTGACTTTGCTATGTTCAGAAAAACAATAAAAATTTAATGCAGATCTGGTTTTATTCCTAAAATAATTCCATATATGCAGGCACAGAGCTTTTGCTCAAAAATATATTAATTTGATATCATAGTGTTCAAATTAGGGCTGTTTATTTAAAGTTCACTAATGCATCTTGGAGAAATGCAGTACATCTTGCCTAGATACAAAGCTGCTCTTTTACAGCTTTGCTGTAGTTCTCTTTCCGTATGTTAAGTTATTAATGGGATTTTTAACAAGATAGTATCTCAAGACTTCCTTTGCTTCTGCTGTTTATTCATCACTTGAAGTCATAATAATTTGTTTCTCAGACCACAGCTGGCTGCTATAAAGGCAGAGGGAGGAAGACCATGATTTATGTGGTGAATGAGAAACAAGAACAGAAGAATGTAATAAATATTTGTTACTTAAAACTTCAGATATTGTTATGAAAAAGGTAGCATAAAAATTAAATAGGCAGTATATCAGCAGGACCTTTCCTAAACAGACTTCTGTTAATTTTTTTCATGAGAACTTAATGTCTTTTAAAAATAACATTAAATATCTGATAAATTTAAAAGAGTAATGAAATTCAACTTAAAAACTGCAAATCAATGTTTAAATGACAATATTGGCACCTCATAAGAGTACTCTGGTCCACAGTTACCTTTCTTGTCTGGCTTGAGACTTCTCTAAGCGCTATAGGCTCAGTGGAGTACATTTACATTTCACTGTTTCTTTCATCAATGTTTGCTGCTGATTTTCTCTTCTGTCTATGTAACTCTTCCATATAGTCACGGGGGAGAAAAATTAGTTTTAAGGGTAAGAAAAGGTGACTAAATTAAATTACTTTGGGGACTGTGGGCCATATGTAGTGCATGAAACTACTTAAAGCTACTTTTTAGATTCTTTGGCATTGGGATGTTTAATACAATCTTGGTCTGCCCTAAGTCTTTTACTGTGTAACAGTTAGAATGGAGTAGTAGAAAGATGTGAAACTGAGAAAAAGAGCAGGCTCTGAAAACATAACTTTCCATCATGCAAACAGAAGAACTTTCTTTTAATTTGCTATATAACAGGCAGTAATTCTTCTAAACAGTCACTAGTATGAGAAGTATATACAAATGGGGATTTAAAATTTTTAAGTACAATTCAAATCAAATGCTTTATTTACTTTTAATCTGTGTTTTGGGTTAGCAATTCTAGGACAAACATTGCCTGTATGTATATAGTTATGAATGCTTCTGAGCCAGTTTTAGAGTCATATCACCTGACTGGGGATGAAAGGCACAAAGTTAAGCAAGCTCTAATTTTTTTCTTCCACATACTTTCTACTGTTCCTGAACATTTTGGCTCTGAATGTATATCATCCGTATTGTAGATATATTTAATCAAATTCTATATTAGTGGTGAAAACATGAACATTAAAGAGTACTTGAAAGTCACCAGCAGAATATATTGTTTCTGACTTGATTCCAAATGTATGTGCCCAAGACAAGGAGGCATGAGTGAATTTTTATTTTTCCTTTAGTCAAAAATCCCTTTCATGACCAAGGAAGGAGGCAACAACGTTTTTACAGTCATGTGAAGTGCCTGTTGCTAGAAATTATTTTCATTTTGTTCCTGAAAAGTATGCCAAATTTACTGGAAAGTTAGCATGCTTATTTATTTATATAACATGACGTGAACAGAGGAGGGGGTAATGTGTTTTTGACCCAGCTGATTTTGCTAAATTTGCTCTGATTTGCTGAAAAGACGTAGTGATTTATTAAGCTAAGATTTATCTAGCTACTTGGAAGAATTCAAGGAGCCTTTTCTTACTCTCTGCATTCTTACTTCCCAAAGATGCAGCACAGAATATCTGTTATCCATGACATACCACTTGGTCAGAAAAAAATTCCCTGTAGTTAAAACGCCAGCTATTGCTTATCATGCACCTCCTCTTATTGACCATATTTTGACAACTGCTTACCTGAACTGATCTAAATAACGGTGTACAACTGCCACGGTTCCTCCCTGTCCTGGGATTACAGTCTGGTTCTTGAGCAGAGAAATATGAATATTGAGCCTTTAGCTGGAAAATTCAAACTGGCATGAGTTAACTGTAGCTCCACACCACGAACAAGGTCTGCAATGTGAACTCTTAGAGAATTTCTCACTTAGCAGTCTGGAGGAAGGTTTGCTTATTTCACAAAGCATCATAAAACAAGAAATAAAACACAGAGAAAACAAGTATTTTCATAAATGATTTCACAACCCTGCTCTTTCCAGCTTCTTGAGGAACAGAATGTTTTGATGAAATAAATTATGATTTATACCAAAAAGTTTTACTATTTACTGGCTGCCCCTATTTCCTGCCATTTTTATCTATTCAGATCTGAATGCTTTGTCCTTCTCGAGAATATATGTTTGGTAAAGGAGAATAACAAAAAATTCAGTGAATAATTTCTATGAATCAGGGTTGCTCTAAAACAAAAACAGCCCTTGTAATTTAAAAGCAAACCATCAAGAGATGGCACTACAAGACTAATACTTTGAAATAACATCCAGATTTTTTTTCTTTCAGAGGCAGTTGAGAAAATGAAGGACCATTTCCTTTGCTTCAGTGGATAGGTAGACAGATGACCAGTGACAAGCATGAAACTGACCATAAAAAGGTGGCACGTAAGTCCATCTCTCATCTCATCATGTGCTATCTGCTATTTAAAACTAAAGGCCTCAACTGCATTAAGAGGTTTCTAGACACACTTAGGACAGTCAATGAAAATAACTGAATATAGTGCTTTCCTTGTTTCTTTAATTTACTGTTTACAATTTTCAGTAAAACAAAAATAATGTAAAAACAATTTCGGTGGACTTGGAGAAGTAGAATGTGGTGACAGAGGTACTAAGTAAAAAAACAAAAAACAAACAAACAAAAAAACCAAAATAGAAGATACTTTCCACGGCAGTTTTTTGCTTTATACTGTGTTAGGCTTCTTTATAGACAGCAGAGTTCTGGTCTATTACTTTGTTGTTTTGTGAATTATCCATTTTCACTCTGACTATAACTAGCTAAATATTGCTGAAAGTTACTGAAGGATAAGCTGCAAGTTAAAAAAAATAAAAGACTGCTGGAAAGGGCCATTTTGATACATTCATTTCAAACAACTACTAGGAGAATATTTGCTATGGATTTTAATATTCAGATTATAGTATAAGATGCTGTGACTAATATTTATTAACCTTGGGGTGTATATATACACATACACCTATACGCACACATGTTCAGAACCACGCACTTTGAAGTTCTGGATTTTTAGAGAAACATACACTCTTGTCTTTGTTTTAGAAAAATCCTAGAGATAGCACAGCTGAAAGTACTGTGAAAACTTGCATTCTTGTCCTAGATGCTGCCAGGAAAAACAAGCCTTTTAAGCTTGAGGAGGCTTGAGATGTTTTCTTGCCAGTTGCGAGTCCTACTTCTCAAAGTAAAAAAGCAAGTAATGTCTGTGAAAAAAGTTTTCCTGGTGGACGGCATCTAAGGCAGCTCTCCTGTGCTCAGCCAATCCAAAATTAAAGTTCCTTTGTTGGCAAAGAGTCTATTCTGAAACTAATAAGGAAAACTAAAACAGGTGATGCAGTACATATCTCTAAAGGGGAGTTTTTTGAGTGCAAAATAAAATGAAGAAGGAACTGGACTATGTCTCTGAATAAACAGCTTCCCCTCAGAAAAAGATTAATTTTAAATCACTGTTCTAGTATTAGAGATGATTTAGTTCACACTGAACTATTTGGCCTGGTGTATGAATTCCTACAATTAAGGGTTTATCATTGAAAGTGCTGCCATGGAGAGCAGACAGATGAATATCATTTTGGGAGTGCTGTGGATCATTAAATGAGCTGTAGAACTTTTTCTTGGGCATGACCCACTTTTAAATTTCAGGCTAAGACTATAATAGAGTTCTGCATAAGGCCTGACATCTTGCTGTATTTAGGAGTTTGAATAACAGGCTAATCAATGTTTACTAATGTATTTATATAATTTTAAATTACTTACAGTTGATTGAAAATATGTTGCCCATGATATGTGAATATGCTACTGGGCTCGAATACATTTTTCAGATTAGTGCATTAAGTGCTAGTGTCAGGTAATGAACTTAAGCTGCCTCTGACGTCTTGGCTTCTTTTGGCTCAAGATAGGCATGGCTGCTTTCCCTGCTTCAGTATAGAGAGAGGCTGCATGTGGAATGTCATACAAACCTGGACAGATGACAAGAAAACAGTTCTAGCTGCCAACTACCTTCTCCCTGTTTGTCAGGATTTGTGCTTGCTTTTTGTGAGGATGACTCAAGACATAGTTCTATAACTGATTGGCATGTTTGGAGGATGTAAAGTAAAATGAAGGCCAGACAGACTGGCATTTTTTAGACTCAACAGAGGAAATAGACGTAGGGCTACTCTTTCTAGTTAAGGAAACAGCATTGGTCCACAGCTCGCCTTCTCTTGGCACAATCTGTCCATTCCCAGAATTTCTTGCTTCTCCTGTAAGCAGTTTTGCCAAGTATGTGGAAATTGAAGCTCAAACAGTAGTAGATAAAGTTGGGTAGGCTGCTTGAGGCAGTTACTACTTCCCCCTGTACTGTATCTGAAACCATCCTTCCTGTGGCTGTGACAGAGTGCTGCCTGCAGCATGGAAGAGAAATTAACTCCTGCATCTCCTCCTAAACAACTTCAGCTTTCAGTCTGCTGTGTTAAGATCAACTCCAGTGTCAGCATGGCTCAAAATTGCTATCAATCAGGAGCAGCTTCATGAGCTGTTTGGTTGTGAGGTGGCAAGTTCTGTCACGGGGTGGGGCGAACCGAACTCCTTCAGCCATCTGATTTTAATTCCTTACCGTACGTGACCTGAAGTCCTTAGATGCCCTCTACTGCCATATACCAGAATTAACAGATGACTCCGTGTAACCAAATTCAGATTTGCTGAAGTTTGTTATTATCTCTCTGTCTTTATAAATGAATGGAGGAGGAGAAATAATATCCATAATTATTACAAAATATGCAAAGCTTTTTATAAAGTGTGAATATGGGCTAGACATGTTTTCTGACTTTCAGTGCCATTGCCCTGTATTTCAAGATTTTAACACTATTTTTATAGTCTCTTCAGAGCTCACTTCTCTGACTAATCATCCCTCTGTGAATAAAAGTGATCCAGAAAGATGCCTGAGGTACAGCAGAATTTTTCTCTGGGATTTTGTGCCACATAATGCTAGATGGAAAGGAGCTGCAAACCTTTTTGTTCTGGGAAGGACCTGAAAGATGCATTTAGTCACTGGATGTATTGTTTATAAGACAGAACAGCAAACAAGAGTGTATCTAAAATGGAACAAGAATGAAATTTCTGTCCCACCTTTGCCTGTGTTATGACAGGTTTTGTGTGCTGGCAGGCACAGAGCAGTCCTAAATCAAACAGAACTTATCCTGGAGGGAATCACTCAACAGGCACTTAAGAATTAGTGTTTCTGTGCTGCTTGAGCTTTAGCTGTGTTAAGTATGCCAACTCCTTTTCCTTTCTTAAGGAAAAATGAGCAAAAAATTCCCACTTTTAATTCCCTGGCCCAAGTGCTTATTGCTGACTTGACTGAGTGGGTTTGGCCCAAATGAAATCAGCAGCCATACTTCATGTACATTTTTAAACAAGCCTAACCTTTTCAGAGGACTGTCTATCCCTTCTTTCTACTCTAGGTGATTGTTGGTAATGTTACGGATAGAAGCAGGCGTGGCCAGAGGGAGCATGAGCTTCCCAGTGGAGCATGTGACAGTAGGGATCTGCTCCAGGTAAGCGAAGGGGGACACGTACAGAGGACACTCAGCAGGGCCCCTGCCAGGCTCGTAGAAAGCGTGGGTTCATCCAAAGGGGGAATTTTCACACTGTGCTTTCTTTTCCCTCCAGCACAGTTGTCTACGTTAAGGCATACTGGTCTAGAATATGCTGCTTACATTTTTCAGGAGCTTTTGTAATTTTTCCAGAACATAATCTCAAACTAACAGAAGTCCGTAGCAAAATCTTGTTGTGAATGGGGGCTTTGTTCTGTGAGACTATTTCTGAAAATGCTTGGTTCTCTGTTAGCTATTGCATAAAAGGCTGAAACATGAGTTTGTTCATATGCTTTTGTTTCAGTGCATTCATTCCTTCAACCCCTCCCCCAGTTTCTCCAAGAAATACATGGAGCTCTTCATGTCTTCCTGGCAGGTGGGCTATATAATGTGGTGGCAAACTTGTAAAGTCTTACCGATTTATACCACCTGACAATGTGCTCCACTGCATGCATTTTTATTAGATCCCTATTTTCCCAGTTTCTTTAATGGCATTTCAATCTTTCAGTGGCTTTTTTTCTTCCCCTATCCATCAGGGAGTAAAATCGTGTGTCCACAGAATGTAAATAGCAGCTGTTTCCACTTAATTTGCATTTATATACTTAGCACTTAAAATGAGATTATTTCTAAAAGCTTTCAAAATCTAGTCAAAATTCCTACTTAGTCAGAGGTACTAGTGAGTACTAGTACTAGTGAGTACTAGTGAGATGTTAATGAAATCCCTTTGGACTGATTGATCCAAAAAGGCACAACAATGGCATTCCCCAAATGACCAAAAGTTAGGATTTTAAGTTGTACTTCAACAATCGACTGAAGCTTATTTGATCTCCTTGGGCATTTTCAAGATCAGTTCCTTGGGCTGCTCTAAGGCAGCAAAAATATGCCAGGGAAGAATATTAATTGTTAAAAAAAAAATTAAAAAATTGTGCTGAACTGATAGTGTATTTCTAGCAAAATTGATTTCTCAGACAAGTATAGCTGAAAAGGGGGGAAAAAACCCCCCAAGACAACAACTGGCAAACTAGTTAAAGTGAACAGCTTATCTGCCAGTGCCACAGATTTTTTAATAAACACATCTTTTATGCCCTGAAAATAACAAAAACATCTCTTTCATTTTTATACCACTATTTTCTTTTGTTGACATTTCCTTAGCCCTGAAAAGGAAACAGCATTTTTACTCAGTAATACCTAAATGAAGATTTTTAAGAATTATGTCCAATTACTGTGGGTTTTCTTCTCCAGAAAACTTTGAAAGCCTTTCACCTCATTATTTTGCCAAATGTCTTAACCTAAACCACTTCTTTAGATTTCTTTGATCCTCTGAAGGCTGAAAATTACAGAACATTGACATTTAGCGACCTTTGGTATGGTTCATTTACTCCAGCATGGACTATGTAAGAAGATGCTTGCTCCTAAATCCAGATTTTGTGTGAAATTGTAGAAATGCACTTTCTTCTCTTTATATTTTTTTTTATTCAGAATTAAAATCCTTTTATTTTTACAGGAATCTCAGCTGGAGCATCTCTGAACTGGATGGGAGAATCTTGATGACTCAAGTTGTTTAGAGAACAGTAATTATGCGAGTAAGTTGCTGTTTTTTTGTGTCTATATAAGCCTGTTCCAGACTCATTCAGACTTGGTACTCTGAACAGACAAACACAATCTAAACTCAGGAAATCTATAAAAATGCTGTGGGTTCACGCTTCCTGATTTCAGAGGGCATACTTGTATTTCTAAATAATTAAAAAACAAACAAACAAAAACACAACCAAAACCAAAACAAACAAACAACAAAACAACAAAAAAAATTCCCTGATGTCAAGAAGTACTTATGTTTGGAATATAAGGGGAATATATATGGCTTATATTCACATTAACTAGGGCTAGTTCCTTCTAGAGCAGATTCCCATATTCACATCCCACAGTCCTCCTTGGAACTCTTTCTGGTGCCCCATAGATCCAACATGCAATTCTGATTTTGTGTTATCTGTCCTTTCAGATACTTTGAAGTACCTGAAATTATGTGAAACTGTATTCAGCCTGTGAGAAGGGTGCTTTCCCAGCATAAAAGTGAGGCTATGTGTTGTATGTTTTGGTATGTGGTTACGTTTGAGGGTGCACAGCTTGGGCAGTTTAGAACAGGTAGTGGGAAGTCAAACAAGACATGATGTCAAGAGCAGTGCTTGGTGCAGACTCTCCCTGCAGCAGTGGACAGCCACTGCTTTAAAAAGGGCTTGGTGGAACAGCAGGAGGTAATGAGGAGTTGTGGGGAACAGCAGCCAGGACTTGATCTTGCTTCCCAGCCTGCTGCAGTAAGCTCAGAGGGATCCCAAGCATCTGTCTGCTGCTGGCCCCCCCTCAGGCATGGTAAAGTGTAGACACTGATCTTCTGACTGCAGGATAAATGCATCACTGTACAGAAATACAAAGCTTTTCCTGTATCATTTTGACGAAGTCACGAGTTAAAATCTTGGTCATATTGAAGCAAAACACCAAGTTGCAGCCGTTCAAGCTTTTGTCCTTGCACTGGACAAGGACTGGCTAAGGACTGTGTAGGTACTAACCACTGCTGCTCTTCTCTTCACAGGCCATTGTGTGCCTTACAAGTGGCCTCTCTGGCCTTGCTTCATATCTCTTTTCAACAAAAATGGCCATATAAAGTCAATTAGTTGTAACATGGCATGTTATTAGTAATTTGGTACAAATATATGCTCTGGAAAGGGAGTTTCTCTCCTGGTTTTCTTACTGAGGCTTATGGTAAACTTCCCATGAATTTTGTTTGTGCTAGACTTCTACTCTGGATAGGAGATCCTTTTTCTTAACCCAATTCTACATTTTGTGGAACTCACTGCCACCCTCCGTTTCCCTATCACTAATGCCAGGATTTTAACTGTATGAAAAATGGCATGGAGGAAAGGGACTTGAGCACAAGTCCTATGAAAAGAGGCTGAGGGAGTTGGGGTTATTTAGTCTGGAGAAGAGGAGGCTCAGAGGTGACCTCATCACTCTCTACAACAACCTGAAAGGAGGTTGTAGCCAGGTGAGGGTTGGTCTCTTCTCCCAGGGGACCAGCAATAGGACAAGAGGGCACAGGCTTAAGCTACACCAGGGGAGATTTAGGTTAGATATTAAGAAGAAATTTTTTACAGAGAGAGTAATCAGGCATTGGAATGGCCTGTCTAGAGAGGTGGTGGACTCATGGTCCCTGGAGGTTTTAAGATAAGACTGGATGTGACACTCAGTGCCATGATCTAGTAATCACAGCGGTGTTGGATTGAGGGTTGGACTTGATGATCTCAGAGGTGTCTTCCAACCCAGTTGATTCTATGAGTCTATGATGCTATAAACATGTATTTTTGGAAAATATCGTGTGAACCCATACTGAAGCTAGTCCAGATTAAGAATTAGAAAATAGATTTTTAAAAAGGATATGAAGTCCTATGCTACTTATACTAACCAAAAGGTAACTAACTTGGGGCCAAGTAAAATTTTTTCCTGGCATTCATTTGTTATTCAGTTGAAATTATCAGTGTGTCTTAACTAAAGCAGAAGGTGAGGATCACTACTGCAGCACAGCTCTGATGCAGTAACCCCTACAGATGTTGACTTCAGAAAAATGCTACTTATTGTTTGTTAAAAAAATAAAACACATTTGAATGAGAAACTAGCAGTGTTTAAGAAACTTAGTGCGAATGATTAGCGGTGTTTAAGAAACATTAATCTTTGCTTGAAACTGTTAAGCTGTATTTTGTTACCATTAGCGAGTAGGAAATAGATGTTTGTACAGTAGGGTCCTGCTTTAATAGTTTAATCTTTTACTTAGGCTAAACTTTTATTCTACATGGCAATGGCTTAATGCAGTACCCTAATTCAACAATGGCTTTTTGCTGTTCATTTAATTTTTTTGTGATACATACATGATTAGAATTTTATTAGTTCTAGCAGAAGAGATGCTAAAAAACAGCTCTTCCAGAATTTCTCTTTTTATAATATCTCGTATTTTGCTGGTAGGGAGACTGTTCTGCTGAGGAATTGTAAATTTTAGTAGTAGTCAAAACTGCCCTTATTTTAAAAAGTACACTGCCTCTAACCTAAGTGTTTTTCATCTTGACAAGCAGTAAAGCTGAATATTAGCACAACTGTTTTCCATATGTATTACTTATTTTTCATAAAGACAAGTTGGCAAAGTTTCTCAGTTCTGTTGGCTGTTTCAGCCTCTGGTGGTGCCTCTAGGTGATGAAAAACTTCAAGATACATTGATTATCACTTCTCACCTACATCATTATTCTTAATAAAGTGGCACATCAGGCCATAAATTTTTACTTCTCCAGGAGCCATGCAGTGCAAAGTTGCTGACCAAACATGCTGTAGTTATGTACTATGGAACTAACATTCTGTGTCAACTGTATTTAAATTTTTAGATAATTCTGGGCAAATTGCCCAGTAAATCATAATTCATTGTGTTCATTTTCCCAGAAGTACCTAAATGTAACAGTTGCAATCATGAGCTCATTTTAGAAGAGGTGCTACAAAGATACATGACTATCTTATTTCTTCTGTGACTATCCACTGAGTGAATCAAACAAACAAACAAAAGCTCAGGTATTATTTTTTAGAATTCTAGGGTTGTTTAAATATGAGGTGAAAGTTCTACACACAATTTACTAAAACATACAAATTAAATGTGTGTTAATTACTCTATAGAAAAGCAAGATTTCCTATATATGCACTATATGCTGTTGAAGGCTAGCAGAAACAGCAAAAATGGTTTTAATAATTTTAAATCCAAATTTTAAGAGGAGTATTTTCCTTTTACACAGATGCTCTCTTAGAAGAAAGGAAAGGTAAGACTGCTTTTATTTGCCCCAATACCGACGTGTGAATCTCACCTTCATCCTCCCTTCACAGAGAAGAAAACATACCTCCAGAGACCAATTGTGAAATCTAGACAATAAAATGTTAAAATAAGACCAACTGTCTTGTGTAGGTATTTTTTTCTTTGTCAACTGACTATAAGGGGAGCCTATGAAGATTAACTCAGGCTTAGATGTCTAATTAGTAGCTGTCTTCATCTTGGAGATAAATTTATATTGTAGGTACACAATTTATTTCTTTATTCTGGTTAGCAGTGGGCTTGCTTTAGGTCGATTTTATTATATTGCAGCATTAAAATGAAATACACATTCTATATTACAGATGAGGAATACAGTCTACATCTATTTTATCTTTCCATTTTATAACTTTGTATTGGTTTTGAGGATGCAATGAGCATGTCAGAAATTACAGCAGAGCAGCTGCTAATATAGACTGGAGTAAATGAGAAGTGAAGTACTAGCTTTAAACAGCAGTCAGTACTCCAACTAAGAATGGACCTGCCACAATTCTGGTACAGCATGAAAAAATGAACGTCACAACAAATGAAGTTCAGACCCAATATGACTGCAATGGAAAAGAACTTTCCTATAGGACTGAATAGCTGAAGGGGTGGGGAGGGAGGTGTGGACGGGTGGGCAACTGCTCTCAGTTGTAGTCCTGAGAAACCTAAAGACATGACACGTTACACGGGTCCCATTACTGCTCCACTCATACTGCTTGACTCTCTAAACTGGGAGGGTGAAGCTTGCTTTATTTAAGCATGGGCATCTCTGAGACACCTTACAAAAGGCAAAGCAAACAAGCAAGCCCTACACAGGAACCTTTGACCCTTTAAATCCAGCCACTTTCAGACCTGCTTGGGAGCTCCTTTCCTGCAGTCCTTACACGTTTAATTAAAGAACAGCAGCTCACGCCGCTCTCTGACAGGGCCCACACAGGCACGTCCCCGATGGTATCCCATAGATCCAGTCCCGTTCCTGGGCAAGGCTGACTCCTGGTGGTGGTACCCGGGATCTGCAGAACATCAGCACTGGCGCACACAAAAGGCAAAAACCAGTCTTGGAAGCATCTTCCTTTTATTACTTCGAGACTAACTAGGGACAGTGAAAAGAATTCTTTCCACTAGGGCATCCAGAGAAATTGAACTGATATTCAAATTGTCCGAATTCCTGTTGCAGAGCACTGGAACAGGCTGGCAGGGAGGCTGTGGAGACTCCCTATCTGGAGACATTCCAAACCCATCTGGATGCATTCCTGTGTTACCCCTCCTGTAGATGACCCTGCCTGGCAGGGGAGTTGGACTTGATGATCTACAGAGCTCCTTTCCAACACTAACAATTCAGTGATTCTCTAAATTAAGGACCAAATTTTTGATACTTAACTGAAACAGAGTTTTCTAAAGGCATGCAGGCAAGCAAGGCCTGAGGAGATTTTCAGTGAGACATTTAAAACCCAAAAATCAATCAGTAAGAGGCACCCAACTGTACACTGCTCCCAGAAGTGAGTAATATGGTCTGGAACAGTTAAGAGCTAATAGATACAAAGCAAATGGCTAAGTGTCCAAAATTGGATACAAAGTGACAGAGCAGACTTAACATTGTGAATTTTATGCAACTTAAGTTTTCAATGACAAGGAACAAGAGAAGTACCAAACTAACTTTCACATGGATTTCCTTTTGCACAGAAGTGGAACAAGAATAGAGTGGATAAATTTTGAATTCCAAGTTTTCAAGTGAAGAGAAACATAAAGATATCTTTATGTAGTTGTTTGAGACCTAAAGAAATCGAGAGTTTCAAATTACTGTGAGAATAGTATTTTAATGGTCATGCTTCAGATGACTCAGGAAAAAGATTTAGTAGAAAAAAACATGGAAAAACTGAAAGGGGCAGTGCAATGAAGGGATAAAACGTCAGAGGGGCATGTAATGAACATGTGTTTACACTCGGTTTCCACTAACTGGTCAGATAAGAAAGTACTTTTAAGATTGCTGTCAAGCACATCATAGTTTTTTAGCCCTCAAAAGCATCCAAACATGTTTGGGAAACATTGCAAAATCCAGCATCTCTACACTGACTGTGGATGCTTGATCATAAACAGAGTTAGACAGGCAAGAACAGACAAATGTCTTAAAAGTATTAGGCAGCAATAAACAAAAGTATTGGAGAAAAAGGGGGGAAATACTTGAAAGTTTAAATTAGTCTATTTTTTCTTACACTGAAGTCAAACTGTGACAAATCAGATCTCAGCTTTCTAAAAATAAAGGGGACTCAATGTTATGCAGTAAAACATAATAAAACACAACACAAGGTGTAAGCTCACTTACATGCCAATGTCAGTACTAGCCACCATGAACTGATGAAAATACTAAAATTTGTTGCACTACAAATTGCTACAAACTATTTTAAAAGTTATATTCCTGGCAGAAAAAAACAATTGTGTTCATGTGATTGAACTTGCATATTTAAGGAGCCATCCTTTTCACAGACAGCACACATATTCCTTCACAACAGCATGTTTGTTATGTAACACATTGTTAATATGGAGCCAAAATCACTGGGCGGATGTTGGCTTAAGCATGGACTCATAAGCACAACAGAGCAAATCAGCAAAACTCTTCAGGCTCTGCCATGAAAAACCATTTTCAGTTACCTGGCATTCAGATTGAAAAACACACTTAGACTAGCTTTACATAAAATCTTCCAGAAGTATGTGAAGACAGTCTTTTTACACACATCCAACATTGCTTTTTTCACAATTTAAGGATAACCAAGGACAAAAAGGTTATTTAGTAACTTCAGAAACTAACAATGACCAAGGATCAGAGACATCATACAGTGCTCAACTTCCAGCAAAATCTGTAGATAACATGATGGCAAAATTACATTAAACCAACAGAAGAAACAAAAGCCTTCTTAGGTTATCCAACTTGCTCTGGAAATAAAATGCAACAAAAATGTATGATGTATATGAAGTAATTATTTGACTATTTACATGGATCTGCTAAGAAGCCTTTATGAAATCACTGGGATCTCTGCAGAGGCACAATGTTCCAAACCGACCCCTTCTATCAGAGGGCTGATGCCTAAAACTGTAGGCTGGAGCAAAGAATCTCCTTTTCTTGGGGGACAAAATGCTAGATGACAGACTATTACAAGAGCAGGAACATTTAAACACTACAAAATGCTAAAGCAACGAAGTAGAATCAGATCAAATTTCTTTAATTTACAGCATTTTACATAATAAAGGGTCAATCCTTCCTCCTAGGTAAGCTACAAACAGCTGGAAGTCTTTAGCGACTACCTTGCTGATGCAAAGAACTTTCTCCACTGTGCTACAGCTGTTCCAATTTATATATGAACACAGCCTTCTCATGGAGCAGTAGTTGGGGGGAGATTAAACAAACAACAAACCTCTAATGAACCACAAATACACACAGAAGTTCTAAAATATCTGGGAATACTGGGTGACTTAGAAGGGCAAGTTACTATGTCTTGGATGATAAAATTAAAACCAAGTTGGCCAGTTTTCAGTACACAACAATAGCCTTAAATACAATCACTTGGCTGATGCAGAATTAAAGATGGAACCAGGTACCTTACAAGTGTAACAGAAGAAGCAAAACTATTTAATTATTCTCATAAATACCCAATAATTTTCATAAACACGATTTCATTAATACCTCAGTATTCAAGTTTCCTGCATTTCAGTTAAGAGATTTCTAAAGGAAAAAAAAATTATAACCCACTTCCCCCAAACGCCAAATTCTAATGTGTCCATTTCAGGCCTCCCACTTTGACCCAAGACTTGCATGGATTCACTTTACCAGTGAAGAGCCTCTGACTGAGTTTAATGAGAGCAGCCCACCATCTGTTATATCCTGTTCTCCGTTCTAAGACTGGCCCATGTGCACAACTACCTTCACTGAGTCTCATCAGTGCCATTCTTCTGTCAACTAGTTGAAGTAGAAAACAACAGCCTAATTAAGTCACGCATATTTTGTTATAGGTAAACATGTCACTTTCTGTAAGTTTTATTTCCAATAAAGATTAACAGCAAAGTGCTGACCGACAAGAAGTTATCTTAATCATCGGTCTTTAGGAGGATTAGGATTCTTGCGTCTTCTATGATACCTAGAAGAAAAAAAGGCTGCAGTGAATACAAAAACTGTGGACAGTCTTTATTTTCCTGATATTTTTGCCCCCAGTGAGTGATCTGAGGTTACACACGGAAGCAAAACACAAGATTCAGAGGCACAATCCATCATCACTCATTAAATGTCATCTCTGTTGTTTGTGGAATTACATAACACTACTCATTTCTATTGCTACATCTGCTACAAGCACACAATAATCCAATCAGTTCTGCAGCTGAATAGGCACAAAGGCTGCCATTTATTCTTAATCTTTTGTGTGAAGTTAATTTTATTACATGGTCAGCTTTCCCATTGGCTAAAATGATTGCTATCAAACAGAGACCTGATGTTTAAAGGAGCTGTGCCAGACTATATGTTAAACAGTGTAATGTTTTGTAGACAAACTAAAAAACAAATTCTTAAGAACAAAAAGTGATTCACATTTTCCTCTTAATTAGGCACTCTAAAACAAGATACATCCTGTTTGATCCTCATTAAAGTGACACCTTTGGCCATGAAAGTACTACCGTTCCAATCCTTATATCTACTCTCAATGCACATTAAAGTTTTCTGAGGACAAAAAAAACTTGACTGTATTACATCTCCATAGCTGAAAAATTAGCAGCTACCAAAAGATGTAGTAACATGGACTGGAAGGGAGTAGCACAAAACATAATGCTGCTTGTTTCCATTAGTATATCTGAATGTACATAGCTCCTCTTTAAGGTCAGTCATGCATATTTGCACTTTTCCTCCTCCTCAATTTCTGAATACAAGGCATACCAAGGTGAACTTTTCACCATTTCAAATTAAAAATCTCCACTGTTCTTAAGCCAGAGAATCATCCCACTGAGAGATTTTTTCAGAAGAGCTGTTAAGGGATAGACAATGCATGTTTCCAAGCTGTATGTAGTTACGTCCATTGAGGGCATTTTACATTCTAGGTTCTGTTACGCAATTTTAATAAATGACATGAATCAATAGCCGACTAGATGGTATGAGAAATTTCTACACTGTGACATACTTTATAAAAAAAAGGTGTCAAAGTCTACCAAAGCGGCAGTGTTAAAAAAGACCCTCATGGAATACAGTCTTCCATTTACACAACACTCCATTTAAAATTTTATGTAATAGTCCACATGCTAGAGGTATCTTGTCTCAAATGACTCATCCTAAGTTGAATCTGGTTATTAAATTATTCCTGTATTTCCCTTTACTTCCAAAAGGAACAAACATTGAAAAGAAAATACTTACTGTCCCACAGGGTACCAGCGATGTTTTGTTGTGTAAAACATTTTGCTGAGCTCTTCAATTGTAGGACCTCTATTGTTCTTCAGCTGTTTTTCATTCAATTTGGATTTCAAAACTTGATCAAGGTTTTCTTCTTTATTATTCACTGGATCTGGCCGTGGTATGGGCTATAAAAACAGTAATGTGTATTTATGTTCTTTTGCTCTTTTTTGAGAAAGTCAAAAAGCCAAGCTACATAAGAGTAAACTGTAATGCTATCTAACAGCTGAAACCAAAGGAATACAGAAGGAAGGCCTGCAACTGTACAGGCTCTTTATTGCTCTCATCTGCCCACACCAAATGAAATTCGCACCACTGCAGAGCAGATGTCTACAAACATCTAGTTACCCCAGCCTACCCTACCCCTAAACTCAGCATTCTTGTAGTTATTGCCGATCTATCTTACAATTCAGTAGCTGAATCATAAGATTCAGTTCTACTAACACAAAAGTATCCATATTATTCCTAATTAGAATTTTATTCATACTGATAATCATCTTTGTAAAAAGCTTTTAGATTATGTGTACCTTTGAGAAGAATGACACTTCCTAATTTTTTATGCATCAGCTAAGACAAAGTTGTTTTCAACTGGAAACCTAACTACTAGCACTATTACAATTAGTTTTTCCTGTTTTAGTGTTTCACACCTGTTTTTCCTGAGGCATGTGCAACCTACAGATTTAAAAATACCAGTATGTAATTTGAAGGCAAGGAGTGCTAGAATGTTTTACGTTTCAATGGGGATTTTTCACATTGGGTACATCAGCTACCAGCTGCAATATTTTACTTGCACATGACAACTGGAAATTCAAACAAGACATGTACACTAGAAAAGTTTAAACCACAACACTGGACTTACTTTCATCAATGTAAAGAACACATTGAAATGTGCACCATAACCTACATTCCAAACATACTCTTTGAGCAGTACACTCAAAGACATACACCAATTTTCTCTGCAGTGCATAAGTATTTTAGCACCTTATTTAATTCTATTCGAGTTACTATATGCTGTGATATCTAAGCTTTTCTTACTCTGCAACCTTCCCTCAATTCAACTAAGAATTTGTTCCTCCTTTTGGCAGCAGCTATATTCATTATTCACTTTCTTCACAGATGTGCTGATCACATACTAAACAGTATCTCAGTATTTCAAATTAAAAAAGATATCCTAAAGATTCAAACCTATGAACTAATAAATGCCTTTGCAAGACTAAGAAATATAATTTTTTTTGGTACATTTTTACGTACTTTTGTATGTTCATATGGAATCTCAAGTGAAGGGTGGTAGCAGACAATTGTCTTCAAATCTGATGTCAATGCAAGTTCCACTTTGCTATAAAAATAAAACACTTACAATTTTTCAGAAATGCTGAACAACTGAGCAGTCCAAATCCCAAACAAAACTGAATTTGACCATGCATTTATGAAGACTTAATAATCTTTTATAAAACAAGGGGTGTAAATATTTGATCTGAATTTCCAATTTTTAGTTCCCCAGACATCTTCATCTTTCATCTCCATTCAGAAAGAAAAAAGGGCTAAAATAAAGTAGTAAAAAAAGTTGGAAATATGGGTTGTAAGTCTTTAACACTTTCTTAGTTGCATATACAACTCCAAACAGATGGGGATAACGATCTCTAGGACAACATGCCTTTATAAGAAGTATGGCACTTAAAATGAAAAAATTAGAAACAAAGATCTGTTTGGGGTTCCAACTTCTATATTTGGTAAGAGATGATGAACAAGAAGTCCTACTAAGAATTTCTTTGTGGGAATATGACTTTTTTCACCTTCCCTTCCTCTTCCCATGACACATTAAGCTTCCTAAACCCATGGATGACATGGATTCTGTGTTTCTCACTATATTTGTTTTGTGTTTTCCCACTTCTACACAAGTTTCCTAGACAGTAGCACAAAAATACCCGGACTTTGTCTTAACTAGGAGCATCACTGGAAACGACTACCCAAACTACTTTCGCTCTACTGCAGGGGTACTGGGGTCATCAACATGTTTAGAATAAGTCCTGCATGATTTTTCATTACACTTATTTTTTTTTAAATGTTAACTTCACAATCATTACTACTGGAAACAGCACTTTAGCTGAAACTATTACATGTGTCCAATACTGGCAGAAAATGTGTTTGATACCTCTATAAGACAACTTCATGACAGAGAAAGTAGCCCCAGAATAAACATTACATGAAAAGGCCACACATCAAAGCATATTTACATACCAATTGTAGTCTTCAGGAAGAACAGAGTCGGTAGATTTATGGCAAGCATGATACACAGCTCCATCTACAACAACAACCCAAGTAAGGAACATTTATGTAAAAACAAGCAGAGCTGTGCCCATTTAAGAATGCCTATGTTTTCAATTTTCATTCTGTTTCAAGTCTTAATGAGGGATTATAATCCTACTCAGTTTTAGATTCACAAAACCCAAATACTGTCTAAATAGTTCACTGCTAATGCAATCAAAAATCCACAGTATCTAGGTAGCTATGATCTATACTTGCCTTTCCAGTTCCATTGTTTTCCTAAGAAAATTCACAGTATGAACAAAATATCTAGAGAGTTTACCATTAGAGAATATTTCTTATATATATGCAAAGAACATTACCTTTTGATTTACAGGGAAGACTATAATTTCATTCATAGCAATATTTATTATCGAAATCAAAATTCCAGCAAGCCCCGAGTGATTCAATGTAATTGCAGAGCTGACCCTGCTTTAAGCAGAAGCTTGGACCACAAATCACTCAAAGTCCCTTCCCCATGGTTTGATTCCAATTTTTTATAGAATCATTGAACCACTTAGATTGGAAAAGACTTTTAAGATCATAGAGTCCAAACACAAACCGAGCATAAGGTGTTAAATAGTAATGGTCCCTTATATAGGAATCATGCTACAGGCACCTTCCCTTCCACAACGATGCAAGTTAAGCCTAGGAGGGGCCTGGGAGGTGCCTATAAGTTGACTTTTACTGGGAAACCCCTTCCTTTATTGCCAGAATCTGACACACATCCACATGGAAGCTTCCAATTCCAGTGAAGCTTCTTCTACGACTGCACTTTAAGAACAAAATTACGATCACAAGAACCAAGTCTTCAGACGTCCTGAGCCTTTTGTTTTCAAAGAAGTCATAAAAATGTTTCAACTTTTTTCTGGTATTATTTTATGCAGATAAAAAAATTTTAAAAAAATAATATGTTCATAGTAGAGGGGGAGAGCGTTCATTGTGTCAAGACTGGAATGGCTGAAAGAACCAAGAAGAAACTTTCGTATAACTATTTTCCTCTAAGAAAGATTTCAGATGCCAAATTCCTGAATTCAGAATTACTGTTAGCACTTCTATGCTTCAGTTCTTCTAATTACACCATTGAATTCTAGTAAGCTGCACGTAGCTTGTATATCTTAAGATCTCTTTCCCTTCCTTGTTCACTAACCTCTAAAATTTAACATGTCCATTATATTTTCTCAATTAATGTTTTCTAGAACCTTTACTAGCTCCCTTGTCTTTCTATTGACATCGAAACATGAACAAAAATCTAAGAAACAGTACTGCCTATTCCTACTTATTCTCTGTTTAAGTAATGCGATTTTACTGTAGCCTTTACTCAGCATTGTTTCTGAGTCTGAAAAAATAAATTTTACTCTTTAATGCTAATCAATGGTTAGAGGGTGGTATTTATGAGCTAATTAATAAATTAGAGTAGTATCCTATGTGGACCGTGAAAGCTTCTAAAAAAACAACAAAAAACCCAACAAGATCAAGATACCCTTAATTATTAGCAGAGCACAGACTATCAGACTTCATTCCATTCAAACAGAAAAGTCACTTCCATGATTCCATTACTTTAAACAGCACAGGAAAGAATCTCTCAAAGAATAAATTTTAATACAGGATTCCTACAGTTTCATCAGTACTTACTGTGCAGCAGGGCCTGCTTACAGGTCGCTACTGAATGCATACGAAAGGGGGTGGACCACGCAGTTCTAAGAAACACTGCCATGCTGACAGCAGAGAGCAAACCAGCCCTGAACTAGGTGGAACTCGGAGAGACACGTATCCTCCTTCTTTGCAGAACACCCTTTGAAAGAAAATCGTCTCATAACTGTTCAGGATACAGACAACTAACAATTCAATTTCTTGAATATCTTAAGGATAAATAAAATCTGTGCAACACAGTCTTCATTATTTGTCAATTGTCTAGAAATCCTTATTATTTAAGGTACTGCTACCTGCCTTCTTAACAGTCAAAAGGAGTACACGACTTTATTTACCAAGAGGCAGTCTTTGAAGATACATCATTAACTTTAAAGAAAAAGCTTCCAATCTTGGGTCTTCTCACAGGTGTTTTTTTAAATGGTACTCACCCACCTAAAATTTGCATCCTTCCTTCTGCACACTCCATAGAATTATTTCTGAAACACGTTCTTGTTCACAATGTAAATACCATAATCCAGGACAAAACCAGAAGTACTTACAAAAAACACTTGCTGTAGTTAACAACCTGTCTAAATGCAGCTAGTTGGTTTCACCCACCTCATAATACACCTAAAAACTAAGAAACACCGCTTAGGACACCCTAAATATTGCCCCAGACTTCACAGAAGCAGAAAGACATCTCACAGTTTCATTGTTTACTGGAAAAAAAAAAATCGCTTCAAAGAGAAACTTAAAATGATGCTTAAAGAAACATAACCGGAGACAGTTTAAAGACACAGGACACGTGCGCCACAACAAGCGGAAATACGAAACCTAGCAGTTTTATAATGAAAGAAAATATTCAGCTTAACACCAACACCAGCAGTCAGTGACGAGCCAAAGCAAGAGAAGCAATACCCGCTCTGAGAGTATCCAGCCCGCCCCGACGCCGGAAGTGGCCCTGAGCGCCCGTTCCGGCTCCGGGGCCGCCGCGCGGCACGCCGGGACTTGTAGTGCGGGCCGGTCCCGGCCCTCGGCGCACGGCCGGAGCCGCGTCCTAATAGGGTAGCGGGAGGGCTAAGCCAGGCCGGGACAGGGCGAGCAAGCGGACACAGAATCACAGCAGCGATTAGGTTGGAACAGAGGTCATCGAGCCCAGCCTGTGACCGATCTCCACTCAGACAGTGGCACCAAGTGCTACCTGAGGTGGTTTTTTTAACGCCTTGAGGGGTAGTGATGCCACCGGGTCCCTGGGCAGTGCAGTCCAGTGTTTAACAGCCCGCTCAGTGAGGAAATATCTCCTCATGTCCGTCTTGAACCTGCCCTGGCGCAGCTTGAGGGCGATCCCTCTAGTCCTGCTGTCCACAAAAACCGTGTGCCTTAGCCAGTGTGGAAGAAGCCTTTAATGACTCGCTGTGGACAGCAGTGTCTCTATTTGCCTGGGAGAAGAGTCTGCCTCCCACCTGGCTACAGCCTCCCTTCAGGCAGTTGTGGAGAGCTCTAAGGCCAGCCGGAGCCTTCTCTCCAGGCACCCCCAGTGCCCTCACCCACTCCTCACTGGATTTAACCTCTGCACTGTCACCAAACTCCTGCCCCTGGCCCTCAGTGCTGGTCCCTGTGCTGAGTGGGGGGCAGGGGCTCCAAAACCCACTTCAGAGGCACTAGGGCACCCCAGCATCAGCTGGCGGAAAGGGTGCAAAGCCCAGGCAGCATTGCATCTGCTGGTCCCAGCAATGTGCCATAGTCTTACATTCGCTGCAAAATAACCCCCATTAATCCCATAACTTGAAGGGACATCTCTAACATTTTTGGTTATTTCACTGCTGCTTGCTTTTCAGGTTAAATTACTCAAGAGCAGCTCTCTCTGTTCAGCCTGCCAAGCCCTTGCAGTACCAGTAATACCTTTCCACAGGGAAGACCTAGGGTTATGCAGATGAAATAACATGTTTCCAGTATTAAAGGCATGCAAAAACTCACCTGCATACCCCAGGCACACTGATGCTTTGCTTCTTTTGGAGACCAAGTTACAAAGCATTTCAAAGAACGAGATTATATTTACACAACATTGATAAAAGACAAGAACAGACAAAAATCATCAGCAAATATCTGATCTGCTGTTCTAATATCTGAAATGGCTCCAGGACTGTAAGCTTTGAAATGTCCATGAAGCCTCTCTAATTCATGTCAGTAGACTGTGTCTCCATTCCTTTCACAGCATTACTCTTTTGGAGACTCCTAGATAATGTCTTCTGAAAGGCTGCAACCTGGTCACTGCCCGTGGTACTGCGATTTCATGCCCTTATCAGTGGAAACCTCACAATTTCAGCCATACCTAACTTCATTCTGTAGCTGCAGAGTTGTAGTTACACTGATAACTTCCAGAAGTATAGCAGCCAGTATAGCCAGAAGTCACTAGTCAAGAGCTGATCATTCCCATTAGCAGTGGCAAAGGTTTCTCTCTGACTATTTTTCCATAAAGTGGGAAATCCATTTTGGGGCTTCTTGAAATATTAGATTCACCAAGCCATAGAAAAAGGGGGTAGAGATGGGCCAAAATGTCTTACACACCACTTCAAAAGATGCAACCAAGGTGGGAAATCACAGCTACGCTACAAGATTCCTCCAGATTTATGGTGTTCAACTCACTTTGTCATTCCATCAAGTTTCTGTGTACAGCTGCAAAGGCATCTGATATGGCCTCAAGCACCAAACAGAAGCAATACAGTTCTGTGTCTTCTGTTGTGTACCAGCTCATGATTTCCACAAGGAAATCCTTGTACTAGGATGTACTCGGATGAGGACCACCCTCGGATAAAGAACAGCCTTTAGAAACTGAAACTGAAAACAAGCAAGATTGGTTCTACTGATGGACAAATAAAACATAGGGAGGATTTTAAGGATTTCAAGGACAGTGTTGAAAAAAATGAAATTATTATAAACTGTCTGAAACAAATGTGCTCTGGAAATTAAAAGAAGAACGAAACTTCATTTAAAGAGTGAGCTTCAGGAATATCTTGTCCATAGGCATAGTGGGGATAAACAGAGATATTTCAAAGTCACTCTTGCCAGGAGCAGTTTGTGACAATGAGAGAACTGCTCATGATTCGTGTCATTTTCCTGGTCAGCTGCAGTGTGACATTAACTCCTTTCACAGCTGGAAATGAATGCAAATCACACTTGTTTCATTCTCCATTGTAAAACACCCTTTATCTTCTCTATATTGAGCAGCAACTGTTGAAAAAAAATAAATTAAAAACCTCTTGCTAGCCCCTTAGAAACTGTCTTCCAATAAAAACTACTAAATCTCAATATGCTTGACGATAGTAGCCATGATTGCAATATAAGTCTTCTGTAGTGCTCCTACATTACTGTTTCCTGTATCAATTTATTTGCTTTAATCAATACAATTTTTTTACTATTCAGTGCTACACGTACTTCCTGAGGACTGCATACAGACACAGACGTGCAGATATGCCTGCTCTTCTCAAATGCAAATTTGAAAAAAGTAGAGTTTCTAATGTGACCAATAAGTCTTCTAGCGGTGGTATTTTATAGGCTGGTGGTACTGAGTTGTTAATGGCTTCATCAACGAGATTGTAAAGATCAACAAAAGCTCTTTAATGTGAAGCTACAGCCTGTACTGCTTTTTTTCAATTACTATATTTTTTCCCCCTATAGCAAATGTTAGATGGTTTTCTGGGATGAATTTCTGATTTCAGATAGGAGGGCAGCAACCAGGAGAATTACCACATCTTTAGTCTTCTCTTTCATATCGCTGCAATGGAATATCACTTGCAAAGTTCATCAGAGATTGCTATCAATCTTCTTTCCCCTATGTGAACTCATTGAGAACACTTGACAGCCCTCTGAAATCTTGATTCATAAAACAGCCTTCAGATTCCCTGATTTTATATCCTTACTACATAAGTTTTATATTAGAGGTAACCTATGGGTATTTCTGTAAGGATTTTGTTCTGGAAATGTGTGCTTTAAACACATCACTGTAATGGCAGATTTTTCAACTTAAATCCTAGTTCTAAAAGGTTGCAATTGAAAGTACTGCACAACTTTATTTTTTAAAAAACTGAACAACATACCCTGTTAGGCTTCCAGGCTATTTTTAGGTGGTTTCTATAAAAAGATTTTTTAGGAGATAGTAGATGAGGTCTACCCCCTCCCCAACAACATGATGTTCTGTGAGTCTATTCTTAGCAGCATTACAACTTTCTGGTAGGGAGATAGGAATTGCTTAAGGACAGCTCAGAAGTGTGACTACACACTTCTCCAGCATGTCTGGAGATGGGGTTATTAATAACTGCCAGGGGCCTTACTTGCTTCAGCAGGTTGTAGACAGCAAAGGGGGAGCTGCTTAGTCTGCAGTGGTTCAAAAGAAAGGAGGTTGTTCCCTCCATTACCTGTAGAGATACTGTAGAGGCATTAATAGTGAGTTCCCGACCTTTGAGACTTCATGTCTTTGAAAATCTGGCAAGTTTGGTTTCTAGGTTGCTCTCTTACTGAAGATAAGCCACCAAATTGCTCTTACTCAGGCATTCAGTTACAAACCTCTCTGGGAAATTCTCTATCTGATCATACTTCACCTATAGTTAGGCAATAAACACCATGTATTAGTGAGAGCAGGACTACGTGGGTTGGCTGTTTTACAGGAACAAGTTTATAAATCAAAGATGGCACCTGTACTGGCATTAGTTTTGTGTGAGCAGTTGTACACACATACAATCACAGCCCTTCTGAGAAATGGGAAATTGGGACCTGGCTGTTCTAGCTCTTTTGCTGCAGTGGCTTATTTAGGAAATTGTTACTTAGTTATTCAGGCTGGATCATTGGAAAACAGAATATAATACATATATATTTTTTAATAGAAGCAAATGTTTCAAAATCTTCATAGAAAAAAGCAATTTGTTTCCTTTTAAATCTGGAGTAGGAAAGGTATTATATAATAGTTCCTATAAGTGGAACTGAATTTATAAATGGATGGGTTTGTTTTATTGCAAAGGTTGTGTCTTAACAATGGAGATAGATGGCCCTCCACTCCTGAAATAATGTATCTTAATCTCTGTGAGATTATCCTGTATAGGTAGGACTCAAATTTCTAATGACACATTGTAGTTTAGTTATGGTCTTAATTCTCAAATCTTCTCAAGTTACGTTATAGACAGATTTCACTGTTTCAAGTCAGTCTGTAAACACCAAGGTTCACGTTAGTAGGCCAACTTAATTATTTACCATATCTCACATCATCTTGTCACTGGTCCATCTTGTTGCCATTAAGGAGTGAAACTGCAACTTAAATAACTGAGCAGTGGTAAGCAGCCTAAATAATTTGTGTTCCTATTGATTTATCATTGTTCAAGTCAACAATATTATGTCTCTATTCAAGCAGTCGCTTAATGAAAAAAATGAAAAGTTATTTGCTACAGTGAAGGCTCCTACTCACACCATCCCATTTTGATGTTCTAAGTTGATAAAACATGTACCTAGTGAGGTTTTTTAAATTCCATCAGTATAGTTTCACATAATCCTGCCATTTAGGATAATTCAGAAATTGTCCAGTGACACTTTATATTAGTGCTAAGTGAAAAACATTGCACTTCTGTGCCTCAGGTTCCCCATTTATACAAAGGGATCATAACAACTCTTGTAAAATGCTCCAGGGTTCACTGAACCTTTTAAATATAAAATCTAGGTATTACTGTGAGAATTCATACATACATCTGGTTTTTGCTGTAGAACAGATTTTCAGCAACACTTGACAAAAATATAGAAATGCTTTTATGCAAAAACAAGGAATATGGGGTTTGAAATAGAGTTGTAATTGCAATAAGACTTCTATAAGATTGCAAAGAGGGATAGGAGGAGGAAGTAAGATTAGTCAGCCACAGGCTCAGCTGGCCTGGATGCACCCACTCAGTGACTAACTCTATAACAGCAAAAGCTGTCACAGGAAGATGGTCAGCAGCTGTATTGAATTGTTCTAGGAGTATTAATTGCCTAATTGCAACTACTTCCTGCCTACAGTGGCATTATAGAGCACTTTGGTGAATAAACTGGTTGCCTAACTTTGTCCTCAGAACCACTGTAACCCCAGAACAATGTGATCATGATGGATTTGTGGGAGGAGGATTATGCTCTCCATTCTGGCTGTCACAGAGGTCTGGTGGGACAAGATCAACTCAGCAAACAGAGTGGGTCAGTGCTGTGTGTGGGGGTAATCCTCCATCTGCTACATCTCTGTTTCCTGCTGCTTCTCAGTGAGTTGGTCAGAAAGGTAACATAGCCAAAAAAACCCTGAACAAAAAATACTCATGTACTCCAGCAGATACACACCAATTGCAGGAGCAGATCAAGAATACAGAGAAGGGAAAGAGAACAGGAGCCCAGTGTTGCCTGTGGCTTCTCCAAAAGGCTAAAAGGCATCCAAAGCTGGATAATAACTCATGTATACTACAATGGCAATTTCACTCTCACTTATGTTACCTTTTGTTATTTCTGGTGCTTTGCCAGACCCCATGTAAACCAAATCAATTCACCACTACAGCAGAAGACCTGACCGAAGGGGTGGTTTTCAGCCAAGTGAGTGCATTGGACCAGCTCAACAGAACAAATGGTGGGGGAAATGCTGTGTGTGAGGAAAGATGGTAGAAGGAGTGAGATTGGAAAGGGAAGTAAGAAGTCCTCTTTTTAATAGATTGACTCAGCTGTTTGGTATAACTTGACCTCAAATACGTGGTGTCACAATATCCCTGAGCAGGGCACTGTAGACATCCTCTTTCTCACATTCTCCATGGTTCCTGTACCCTTGTTTGTGCTTCACCTGCGTAGTTGTATGACTGCCTGTGGTTCACAGCAGCTCACTGCACACCCAGGAGCTTTTCATGCTTTTTATCAGCTCATCTTGGGTGAGATCATGGGGTGAGCTGAGGAAGCAGTGGTGTGTGGTGGACGACAAAGGCTGGAGCCCTCTTTATTAGCAATGTAAACACAAAGTGGCGTCACCTTAAGATGAAACTACATATTCAATAACCACTGCAGAGGCAGGCCTTGGTGGAGATGGACTGTAGGAATGAACTCCTGTTTGACTGGGGACTAGAGGTGACACCAGTCTGACTGAACACTGTACCTAAATTTCTTCTGAAATGTAAATATAAATGTTGCTTTTTATAGCCAACCAGCAGCCACGGTAGCGTGACAATAACACTTTTATAAAAAGAACCTGAATCTTCAGGCAGTCTGAACTCCAAAGCAAAGCATCAGGGAGCAGCTAAGGTAGCACTGCTCCCCCAGGACAGGTGAGCCAGAAGCCGAGGGCACCCCAAGGTGAGCTGAGCAGTGACTCCATCAAGGAGGCACAGCCCTGCTGCACCAGAGGCCAGTGAGCAGAACAGTTTGGTTACTGCAGTGGGGCCTGTAGAGGGTCCAGGGATCATCAGGCAGGACAAAGGAACAGGCCAGGTGTGAAACTGGTCCAGGAGCCCCTGACAGTCAGGCAGGCACAGCTCAGGAAGGACTCGTTGGAGGCTGAGGGTGTATGCCCCTGTTGAGGCTGTCACAGCAATTAAGGTCTATTTGCGCACTCAGTGCAAAAACTGCAACTTTCCCAGGGTATGACAGGCCATTCGTTGTGCAACAAAAGAAATCAAACCATAATAAGCCAGAGTGACTTGCTGCAACTTCTGACTGAAGCATGACTTGCTCCAGCTTCTGACTGAAGCAAGACTGCTGGTATACGACACTTGAAAGGGGCCACTGAATGAGCATTTATTTGAGCCAACTGTGTTCCATTCTGTCGTTGCTTCTCACAGACTTTCAACAAACTGAGTGGCATTTTACCCATATTGAGCCTAAAAACACCTTTTGGCCCATGTTTTCTTCCACTTATGACAGTCTTTTAATGCACTGTGTTCTGGGAGAAGTGTAAAAGAAAAAATAAAGAACAATAAAAAAGAGGTGAAGGCAGAAACAAAGAAAAATAAGTAATTCAGCAAGCGCTGTAACAAAATACATCTGCTTCTCATTACTTTTGTCTTGAAGGTATGGCCCAGTGAAGATTCTTTCACGTCTAATGAAGTTTTGAAGTCATGGAGTCCTTCTCCTAGGGGGACTACCAGTGAGCTTTTTTTTTTTTTTTTCCTCGTCTTCCTTCTTTCATGAAATTCACAAGGAATTGTTGACTTTCCTTGATAGCAACAGGCTGAAGAGGGGAGGCACATCACTCTTCTGATACATGCTTCAGGTTATTGTAACCATTGTATAATATAAATGCTTAAATTGTAGGACGCAGTACGTGTTTGTACTGTCTGTGACAGCACTGTTTCAGCAATTACAAGGTCCAGATTTGCTGTTGGCAGAGAACTTTACATTCTACCAGAGTATACAGAAATTATGTCCTGTTTGAAAAAGAGTTGTTTTAAACCAGGAGAAAACACCCGACAGGGACTCATATGTACACAGGGTTCTATTCCTGCCTGTGCTGCTAGCCTGCTGAGTAATCTATGGGAAATTAGTTCATCTTTCTGTGCTTTTATTTCCCATGTGTAATGGTGCACAGTCCTAGATGCTACTATTGCTATACAGAGGTAGTAATGTTGTAGAGTGCCTGGGTGATATTAGAGTCTCATGTGTACAATATTTCTCTTTCTGCTGAAAAAGGAGGTTCAGTTGTTTTTGGCTAGACTTCGCGAACGAAGATTTTGGGCTAAGCCTGCACAATGGATTTTTTATTAGGTGAGGCACAGTGTGTGCGGAACTGGCCCCACCCCCTTTACTCCTGAGGTTCATTTTGCCACAGCCGAGCACGCTCAGACGGTGACAGTGAGTTCCTCGGGATTTGAACCGGCGTCCTCAGAGGAGGTGCCGGCTCCAGAGGCGGCGATTTACACCACTCGGCCAACACCCGCTGCCCATTTTAGATTAACATTAAAGAAAAAAAAACAGCAAACAGAAAAGCAGAAAACAGAAAAGCAATGTCAGGTTGTTGAGCAATCCTGGGAGCCCACGTGGGTCAGAGCACCAGGGGAAGACCTCGCCTTTTCCTCTCTGCCACCGAATGACACAAACGTGGCACTGCAGCCACGCCTGCAACATGAGCTGGGGCAGGAGGAGGTTCAGTAACCAGGTGTTATTAAGACAAAGATCACGGAATCACAGAATTCTCAGGGTTGGAAGAGCCTTCTGGAGATCATTCAGTCCAAGCTCTGCGCTGGGGCAGGGTCACCTGGAGCAGGTGAAACAGGAATGTGTCCAGGTGGGTTTGGAATGTGTCCAGAGAGGGCGACTCAACAACCTCCCTGGGCAGCCGTCCCAGTGCTCTGCCACCCTCCATGTAAAGAAGTTCTTCCTCATGTTGAGGTGAAACTTCTTGCGTTTTACTTTATGGCCACTGCCCCTCTGAAAAGTCTGGCATCATCCTCTTGGGAACTGCCTTTGAGATGTTTATACACATTAATGAGATCTGCTGTCTTCTCTTCTCTAGACTGAACAGGCCCAGCTCCCGCAGTCTTTCCTCCAAAGAGAGATGCTCCAGACCTCTTCTCACCTCTGCGGCCTCCACTGGACCTTCTCCAGCAGCTCCTTGTCTTTCTCGCACTGATGTCCTAAGATACCCCTGTGACAGGTTAATCGGCACCCTCAGACGCTGAAGGCCAGGGCAGGGTGGGGCTTTCAAGCTGCCGCTGCCGACGGTCCCGCCCGCCTTTACCGTCGTCCTACATTTCCCGGCGTCCCGCGCGCAGGGCGGTGCTAGCCGGAAGCGTCGCGCGGATCTTTCCGGCCGTGCGCGCGCCCCGAGCGGAGGCGCGCCCCGAGCCTGCACCGACGAGACAAGATGGCCGGGCTGCCCCGCAGGATCATCAAGGTACCTCCGGCCACCTCCCCCGGCCCCGCCGCCGCGCTCCGTTCCGCTCCGCCACAACGGGGGCAGCGGGGGCGCCGCGCCGGGGTTCCCGCGCCGCGGGCAGCNGCCCCGCGCCCCGCTGCTGCCCAGCGCTGCCGCCGCCGCGCCCCCCACCCCCCAGTGCATCTCCTCACCCGGCCCCGCTCCCCGGCATAGCTCCTGCCGCGCTCGGGCCGGGCGAGGGCGGTGGCACCGCGCTCGGGTTCCTCCTCCCGTGCGCTCAGGGACGAGCCGCGACGAGTAGTTCAACCTGGGCTTAAGGTGTGCGTGCATCGGGACATCCGCGCCGGGTCAGCACGGTTCCTGCTGCGTGTGCTCGGAGCTGTCAGCCCTCATGGTGTTCGCGTGTCCTGCTCGTATCACAGTATTGTGTTCCGGCTTTGATGTACCAAGCTTTGTAACGGCTCTCAGCTTTGGGGTGCTTTCAGCTGACTCTCTGAACTCGGTTTCAACTTAAGACTCGAATGATTTGGAGTCACTCAGCTTGCAGTGCAGCCACTTGTATCTCCACTTCCTGTAGCCAGCGTGGTTGTTCTTGCTGTGCTGCTATCTTCTACTCGGTTTGCAGTGATGTGAATCGAAGCCCTCAAGTGGGTGATTATTCTCTACAAAAGTTACTGAGTGATTGTTGTAGGGTTCATTAACCCTCGTGGGAAATGACAGCACCCTCATCACCTCTGAGAATGAATGGATGTTCATTTATAACATTGTGAAGCTCTCTTGGTTGAGCATGCAATGTTGGTAACCATTATAAAATACATAAATGTAGAATATGTTAAGTAGTGAATGAAAAAACCCCTGTATTTTCTCTAAGAAGTCAAGTTATCAAGTAGATGATAGAGAAGATGGAATGAAATAAGGCAGAAGTAGTGTTCATCTTGTGTGAAACAGACTGAACTATATTACTGCTCAGAATTGTAAGCAGTAAAAATAAGACAAATCTTACCGATTGAGTTCAATGCTCATCCAGCTCCCCGAGTGCACAGCGTGCTAAGCTGAATGTACTTCAGATGTGAGAGGGAGCACTGATTCATAATACAGTGGAACCGGTACTTATCACAGAGTTGCAGTGAGAGCTCAGTCATGAGGCTGGTGTCTGTGTAAAATTTTTGGATTGCTCTTGACAATTCCTTGGAATACAGCTAAGAAGTGCACCAGATTGTAAGATGGTGCATAAATTTCCCTCGTGATGCTTTTGTTTTTTCATACTTTTCTAGAAGAAAAACTAGCACAATTTACATGATTCTCTTCAAAGATGTGTGATAGTGTGGGAATATTTCTTTTCCTCCTGGAGAGCAAAGGTGGAGGGCTAAAGAGAGACCTGGGAACTCCAGATTTTCTGTGGAGAATTCCCCTAAGACATTTCTGAGATTATTGTTTATTATAGGGTGATTGGTGGGTTGGATTTTTCCATGCATGCATTATCAGTTGTCTCCAGCCAGTCTAGAACTTTTAAATGGATTGTGTTAGATGACCAGCTCTTTAGCTCCTGCACTGTGCATGCGTTAGATTGCCAGATATGCATATTGTCCAGGAGTTGAACCCGACTAATTACTACAGCCTCTAAAATTGTGCAGAGTCATATTTTGAAACACCACAGCTGCAGAGGTGCAGACCCAGAAATATGCCTGCTTGAGACTTCAGGAGTCTTGACTGAGATTTGTTTTGACCTTTCCTATCATGCCAATTTTGATGTTAGTGTTAAATTTCCTATTCCTATTTCTGGCACCTTGAAGGGAGAGGAGGGAGTGCTCTCAGTTGTTAGAGAGAATCTGAAAGATTGGGGAAGAAAATGGAAGAGAAGGAAAGAACTGTAGAAAGGTACAATAGCTCCAATAAAGAAAATGAAATATTCTTGTTATGCACAGTAATAAATTTTATGATAAATAAATGGCTTACGTTGCTGTTAGGAGAAACCTTCTCCCTTTGCTTCACATGCACCCTTTGTGTTGTCATCCTAGGGAGACTGTAGATGGTTGATTGGGGAATAGGGGAGCATGTTTGGACTATAGGGAAGTACAGAATCTAGCTAGCTGCTCCAAACGCAGTTGGCATTGCTTGTCCTGACCAACTGCTGGCAGATGGCCTGGCTCTCAGGTTGACTAGCAACCCTGTACTCCTCAGCCTGCGTCTTTGCTATGCGCAGGCTGTCATCTATCCCAGTAGGAGAGCAGTAGCTTTCCTTGACACTGCAAGAGCTCTATTTATATTTCCCTTACTTTCCTCAAGTTCAGTGAAAAGGTGACAGTATGGATGTTGCGAAGCAGTTGTTGCAGAAGATACAGAATTACTCCTGATTTGCTGTCCTCAGATTACTTAGAAACACAGACTTCAATAAAGCATGCAGAGGGAATGGTATATAGTATCAAGAGATGACTTGCTTTAGAGTTATGATAATGTTAGCACATCACAAATGGTTAGTAGAAAACATTGATATAGTTTTGAATCTTCAGAGATATAATCAGAAATGGAAAACCTTCTATCTTGTGAATAGAGAAGAGGTGTATTTGTTTTCATCGGTAGGTCAAAACCAGGGGTTCCATGAGAATCACCTTGACAAAAAAAAATGAATGTAAAATAGAAGTGTTATGGCACATTTTACAACATAAAAATGATGCAAATATGTAACTTTTTTAACAAAAAGTGACTATTTCCAGTGTTAAAAACTGAGCCTTTGCAACAGACAGTAAACAAATTCCATGGCTTTTACTTTCAGGCACTTATTGTATCAATTCTTTCCTATGTTGCCAAGTCATGTACCTCCAGTTGAGTAAGGAATTGAATTGTATCTGAATTTTTTTCTTGGCTGACATTCAATGCACCTCGTTGCTGTGTCAAATGCAGCCAGTGTATCTGAATGGAATAGGCAATTCTGCCTCATCTAGTATCTGAATTTTTTTTCTCTGCTGTTTTCTTTGCTGCAGTGATCTCATAATTCATGATTTCATGTCCAGGTCTGTGTGTTGATCGTGTAGCCAGTTGTTAGGAGCACTTCTGTTACAATCACTGCAGCTGCTCCTATCACAAAGTAACTGTCTGAAGGAGTATCTGAGACTCCTTCAGATATTTTTTTTTTAATTGATAAATTTATTGGTGTTAAACTGCAGAGGCTTTGACTTCCTCTACTGCGTGATGGTGTGGTGTTGTCTGAGATACTTGTTCCTTCCTGTTCTCTCTGAGAAGCTATTTCCACATGGTTGCCAGTGAATTCCTGCTTGATGTATTTTTTGGGATTCCAGGAGCACTTGAACTGCTAGTTACAAAATGCTGCCTCAAATCATAAAATTTCTGGAAGGTTTTGTGGAGATTCTCTTGGGGGATGTGTGTGGCAATAGGCACCTGCAGCATTCTGTATTAGAGGTCAGTATAATCAGCCTTTTTTTTTTTTTTAAATATAAGTCAGATATTTAGCCTGCATCTAAAACTTTCTGGAAGTTCTTAAAAAGTATTACTGGCAGCTAACCTGAAGTTTCTTACTTTGTCTTGAAAGCTTTGAGCTTCTGAGGTGTGGACTTCTGTCTCCACATAAAAATTTAAGTTATTGTTACTTTTTGATTCTCTGACATTTCTGATCACTTTTTTTAATTTCCTGAAAAATAAATGAAATAAAAAAAAGAGATAAACTTAATACCTTTTTGTGGTATTTTGTATGTGCTTGGATGGTGATTAGGCACAGAAAACATTACTTCTGGACAGTGCTCTTTCTTGACATTTGTCAGAGAAGTCTGTCGTTTTGCACCTTGTATGCTCTTTGAATCTTGTGTGGAACTTCAAATTTGATAAAGGGTGACAATTTTGGGACTTTTCTGAGGTGTTTTTTTACTGTTTTTCTTAAAACCACCTTCCCCCTACATCCCTAACAAATGCCGATATGTAGGAACATGTATGTTGAACATACACTATTTTGCAACCCTCATTGAGACTTCTTGCCTGGTGACTAGTATAGTATAGGCTGGCTTTGATAGTGGGAGGGGTATTTAGGCAGGAAGCCTGAAGCTTGGGAGGACAGATCATTTGTGCAGATGTAGGAGGGGAGACTGAGAAGAAGGCTCAGGCCCAGAGGATAAGCAAAGTTTCAAGTTAGGCATCAGTTTTAAAAAAAAAAAAGTGGAGTCTTAATAACATCTTAAAGAAGACGCTGATAACTTTTCAGAGCTTTTTCTTTAAAGAAGCTTTTAGTACACACCGTAGAATAAAAACTGAGTAAAAACCAAGCAAATAATACAGCTAGAGATGATAATCTCGCTTGGACCGTCTTGTATAATACTTGAACAACTTTGAGGCACAAACTGATAGAACACCAAGGTTTCTAAGTACTGATGCTAATGGATTTTTTTCACCTTTCATGCAGTTGTTTTATACTGTACTTGTCTGTTATGTTTAGATGGCTTTCAGAGTATCATCAAAATTCAGTTTGTACAAAACAAACCCACATTTTCATAGTTATATGGGAATGATTGATTAATAGTGAGAAGCAAGTGGCAGATTTTGCCATAAATGGTGGTGGGTTGACCTCAGCTGGACACCAGGTGTCCACCAAAGCCTCTCTATCCCTGCTCTACTCAGCTGGGCAAGGGAGAGAAAATGCAACCAAAGGCTCCTGGGTCAAGAGAAGGACAGGGAAGGATCACTCTCCTATTACAGTCATGGACAAAACAGACTCAAGGAAACTAATATCATTAATATAATTTGTTACCAATCAAATCAAAGTATGGTAATAAGAAATAAAACCTAAGTCTTGAAACCTTCCCCACTGTACCCTTCTTCCTGGGCTCAACCTCATTCCTCATTTCCTCTCCCTCCTCCTCTACCGTGGTGCAGGGGAACAGGAAATGGGGGTTGTGCTCAGTTCATCATGTGTTGTCTTGTTGCGCCTTCCTCCTCAGGGGCAACACTCCTTATAGTCTTCCCCTGCTCCAGCATGGGGTCTGTCCATGAACTTCTCCAACATGAGTTCTTCCCACGGACTACAGATCTTCATGAACTGTGGATCCTTTCCCCAGGGTGGAGCCCTTCAGGAACAGACTTCTTCAGCATGGGTCCTCCGCTGGATGACATCCTGTCAGCAAACCTGCTCCAATGTGGACTCCTCTTTCCACAGGTCCTGCCAGGAGTCTGCTCCACTGTAATGCTTCCCATGGGTTCACAGTCTTCTTTGGACGCATCCACCTGCTCCAGCATGGGGTCCTCACCATGGTCTTCCTCACCATGGTCTTCCTCACAGGCTTCAGGGGAATCTGCTCCAGCACCTGGAGCGCCTCCTTTTTCCACGTCTGCACTGACCTTGGTGTCTGCAGTGTTGTTTGCTCTCACATGTTCTCACTCCTGTCTTTGGCTGCTGCTGCCTAGGTTATTTTTTCCCCTTTCTTAAGTATATTACCCCAGAGGTGTTACCACCATTGCTGGTGGGCTTGGCCCTGGTGAGTGATGGGTCCATCGTTGAGCCGGCTGGCATGGGCTCTGTAGGACAGAGAGGAAGCTTCCAGCAACTTCTCTGAGAGCCGCTTCTGTGGCCTCCTCCCCCCACCCCAGAACCTTTCCAACCAAACCCACTACATATGGCATTTGGACAGAAGCTCTGTATAAATTATTGTTTGCTTTAACCACACTTTGATATCCTCTATACTGTATATTAATGCAAACCTCCAGTGCAAATGTGCTCCATCAGTATAAATGCAGGAATGGTTTACACTGTTAGCTTAGTGAATTTAGTTTTGCCTCACTTTACTATAGCTGGAGATGCACCATGGAAAGCTTGATTTGTGCTAGTACATAGATAATCTTCTAGGATTTCAGATTCACAGTTCCAATATCCTGTAATCTGCTGTAGAAAATTCAAGAATGAGGGTGTTCTCAGCGGAGAGTGATGCTGACCTTAAAATGCCCCCATTCATGTTACTGTTTGGCCACAAGGTCTTCCTCCAAGAGTGAGTAGATTCTGGATTTTTTTTAATTCTGGGAAGTCACTGTTACCTGCAGTACACCTACCTTCATCTCACTGCAAGTGGGTTTGCAGTGGTTAAAATTGTGTGGGGATGGGAACTGGAGAGCCAAAAGTGTGTGAGGGAAGATTGTGAGCAGTCCAGAGGTCAAGGTGCTTGCTTAGCAGACCCGTGGTTTCAATTTGCTGGACAATTGTCCACAAATTATTAGTTAATGTCATCTTCCTTTTTTGGTTAGATACAGTCAGGACTGGTGATGGGGTCTGGGAACCTGCAGGGTGATATAAGCGCTAATGTACAAGAGGCGTTAGTCCAGTAATGAGTTCAGGAAGCGAGGGCATGTAGAATGCTGGCACTTGGGGGTTATATGGCAGGGAAGAGAATTCACGTGAAGGCCAGCTACTTGGAACCACAAATGCAGCCTTCTCTTTACAATGTCTGGCCTTTGTTTACAGTCTAATTGGCTTTGCTGATAATTTTTTTTTTTTTTCCTGAAAGGTAGGTGTTATTTTCAGGAGATCTTCAATGAAGTTGTTTTACAGTGATACAATTTTGATGTAAACATTCTGAAAACTCTCTGACTAGGTAACCAATTTATTTTCAGTAATGCTGGTTACAGCCAGTTCTTTACATAATGGTAGCTAATGAATTGATACACCCTGGAAGAATTTGTGCCAAAATGTGATATAATGCTATATTCAGTTTTGAATTAAGTCTCTCTAGTTTTCCTAGGCAGCTTTATATGTAGAATACAGTTTTGACTGATAAGTTTCACTTTTTCCTACTGTCTCCCCCCTAAAAAATCAAAGTAAAAACAGCCATGCTTTTTTACCTTATGTGTGATTTGTCACTTCTTGGTGCAGGAGATCAGTGTGATCTTCCTCATCGCACTCTGACAGAACAGGAAAAAATTGTCATTTGGCAAGTAATTATAGCTTGTCCATGTGCCAATATACTGCTTTAAGTTTAGCCATATGCAGCTAAAGCTTTTAGTTTCTATTTCATACCTCAAAATTAATCCAGACTATTGATGTAAGATAATGGTAGCTGGTAAGGTTTTCTTGCAATTAGAATAAAAATATGAAGCAGGTGTATACTCTGTAGCCTGAATTGAAATGCCAAAGTTAGTTGCTGTGCTTCTGTTTTTGGCAGAGAGCTAGCACAAGGTGGAGAAGTTACCACCTAGTGAAGTTAGAGTAACTGGAAGTTTTCAAGGTGATTAGTCTGCGGTTTGTTCTTCTAGCAGCCTTCCAGTACCTAAAGTGAGCCTACAAAAGAGCTGGAGCAGGACTTTTTTATGAGGTCATATAGTGACAGGACAAGGGGGAATGGTTTCAAACTGAAAGAGATAAGGTTTAGATTAGGTATTAGGAAGAAATTCTTTACTATGAGGGTGGTGAGACACTGGAACAGGTTGCCCAGTGAATGTCCCATCCCTGGAAATATTTAAGGCCAGGTTGGATGGAGCCCTGAGCAGTCTGGTCTAGTGAATGGTGTCCCTGCCCATGGCAAGGGCATTGGACTAGATGATGTTTTAGGTCCTTTCTAACTCAGACCATTCTACAACTCTTGATTCATGTTGAACAGCCTTACAGTGTGATCAGGTTTAGCTTGGACTGTGCTGGCACGGAAGTTTTTGTGTTGATGAGGTGAACTTATACTGTGGAACTGATTCGGCTCAGAACTGTGCAGAAAAGGTTATTTCTTAAGCCAGATCAGTTTTGTGATCTCATCTGTTACTTGACTTTGCAAAAGCGTGTGCTGATGAAGGAGGTGCATGGCAGGGTGGCTGTACAAATTAGCACTTCTGCTAAGAAATTAGAGCTTCGCATTCAGGCAAACCTGTGCATTTTGTGATGAAAGGAAATGGTGGAAGTAGTTGCAGATGTGAGTGAAGTTGATCAAGAAGGACTGAGAACCAAACTGAAATGGTGAGGAGGAAAGCAGTTTGACTCAGTTATGAATTCAACCACTGAAGCCAATGAAGAATGAAACAAAGAACTTCCACTCTCAGTGACTAAAAATTAGTTCAACTTAGGTGTAATTTTTTTCTTTTTTTAATTTAATAAAAAATAATATTTCTCTTTGCTATTGGTAGTCTCTTTTCATCTATCTTAGAAATCTTCCTGGAGGATTTGGCAGCAAATGTCTGATTTTCCCCTAGGAAGCAAATATTGATATGACTGATGAGCAGTCAGTTAAACTGAAACATCCCCTTTTTCCTCATTACATCTTCTCCCACATAAATTGTTATGTGTGGTACCCTGCAAGTGATAAGTGTTATCATTTCAAGTGTAGCAGAAAATGGAACTAGAGGTTTTCAATTTAAATCTGTCATCTCTTTCTCAAAAGCTCTAATTTGCAATATCATCTGCAGAACTCAAAACTGTCTATGACATCCTCTCTAAAAGTGGTTCTGGATACAACAATTCAGACACATCTCAGATTAAAAATTACCATGTGATTTGTGCTGTGCTAGGTTGACCTTGGCCCAGTGACATTCTCTCCCCACCTCAACCAGGCTGGGGGAGAAAAATGAGTTGGAAAAGCTCATGGATCAAAACAAAGATAGGGAGATCATTTAGTAATAATCATCATGACAAAAGATGGAGAAAATTAACTAGGGGAAAATTAATTTGCTTCTAAGTAAGATAGAATTGGATGGTGAGGAAAAGAAGAAAATGAAAACACCTTTGCACCCCTTTTCTAATACTCAACTTCAGTCCTTCACTTTTAACTCACCAATTCCCCTATCCTTAATGGATGATGGGGAATGTGGGTTTGCTGTCAATCCACAGCAGCTCCTTTCTGCTCTTCCTTCCTTCTTATGCTTATCCTGTGCTTCGTGGGCTGCAGTTTTGCATTTCTCTTCTAATCTGGTCCTTCATAGGCTACATGGAATCTCTGCTCCAGTGCCTGGAATTCTTCCTTACCTTCCTTCTCTGGTCTTGGTTTTTTGTTAGTTTGGTTTTTTCTTTTCTTTTTCTTTTTTTTTTTGTTTGTTTTTGTTTTTACTGCTTGCTGTTCTCTCTGTGTGATGTTTCCTATCCTTTCTTAAATACCTATTCCCAGGTGTGCCACCAGCTTGACTGATGGGTTCAGCCATGTCCTGTGGCAGGTTTGTTGGAGCTGACTGTCTCTGGTAATGGTGTAGCTCCTGGCCTCTCCCCACAGAGGTCACTTCTGGAAGCCCCCCTGCTGCCAACACCTTGACACCTATACCTTGTACATGTGCTCAGGTGGTTATGCAGTTTAATTAGATAATGCTCAGTACAAGTATTTTGTCCAAAAAAAGGTAAGCTGATGTGGGTTTCTTTCAATGAGCATGCCTTTTTCATTTTACCAGTAACTTTTTTTTTTTAGGCCATTGTGGGACTGTTCATACAGTGTTGCATCCTATTGTTCCTTTTATAAATGGCCAAAGTTACAAAAAAATTTATCCTGTAGCCAGCTGGCTACAAGCCAGCTTTGCTTGTAGCACTTGTGGAAGAAACATGTCAAGAGGTGTGCAGATTTTGTTTGTTTGTATGGATGGAAGATGCTTTTACCCACAGCCAGTGCCAACTGTTCCTTAGTTTCTGTTGGAAGTTGCTGTCCTCTGCTGGATGGCAGTAGTTTATATGTAGTCAGTCAGCATTTTTCAGGTTAAATATCTAGTTCAGAGAACCCAGCTCATGCTTTCTGAGTTGAGAATGCTTACAGGGTTTACTTTCTCAGTACATTTGCAAGATAGTGATTTCTGAAAAGGGGACAGCAATAAACACCAGTACTTAAGCTGAATTTCTGTTGTAGATTAAGTCCTGTTAAGACAAAGATACTCATCTATCATCTATCTTCCCTGATCTGTTCAGACAGAATAAAACCATATAGGGTTAGTTGAACCTACAAGTAATGGCGGATTCTACCTATGTTTTTTCACTGTCTGAAGTAGATTGGAGAGGGCTTGTACTTTGCCTTGGCCTGACAAAGTTGTAGGAGTTCTGGTATGTCATTTTTAGTAGGTAATGCTGAAGGAAAATTACTTGGCTCCTGCATAGTGAATTGAGCTAGTAAATGTGCTGCAGAAAATATAAGGAAAGATTCATTCCCGTGAGACATTGCATAAAGATGTGGTATTGTGCCATTTAAATTATTTAACAGCTTTAAGACCTGCAGTGTTTTATCTTCATGTGAGAGGCAATGATTAATGTTTTTTGTTTTGAAGTTTCAGGATAATTTTATCACAAATATGTTGACCTCTGAAATTGTTAATGATGTTCTCTCTCAGATTTTTAAGGTATTAGCATAAAGTTGTTAGCCTTAAAGATGCTTTTCTGTAGTCTTAAAGCTATAAAAGATTCTTAGATAACTGTATATAACAAGTAAGATGTGCGGAGTCTTTGGTGTTTAAGACTTTTATTGATGGATCAAGACTTTAATTTAGCAGTTTACCATCTGTTACTGAAATTAGCCCTGTTGGTAGTTAAAATTCTTTTGGAATGAGCCGGTAGCCTCTGCATATCCTTTTTGGTTGGTTACAGAGTAGTAATCTGTTAGGCTGGTATCTTGCTGTGATTGATACTGCAGTCTCAGCTCTTAAACCAGCCCTTTTATCAGAAGGAGCAGGCTGTTCTCCTATCACTCTGACAACATGTGTTTGTCCCCTGCTTTTTGTTGGTACAGCTGTTAGTGTGGACATGTGGTGAATTGCATCAGGGACTCTCCTCTCTTGCATGACTTTTTTTTGTGTCTAGATTGGCTATGTACTATCTTGGACCATGAGGTCAAGTGACAGCTATACAGGCAAAAGTGAAAGTGCATGATAGTGTAAAGGCAACACAGGTTTGTTTTTGTTTTTGTTTTTTTNTAGTCACTCATTTATCAGCTTAAAATATTCAGACCTCATAAGGTGTTGGGATTTTTCTAAGCTTCCGTGGTTCTAATGGAATTTACAAAGTTCACTAGGTGATTTCACAGCTGGTGTTAAAGGACAGTGTAGAACAAAAGACCATTCGGTCAAGAAGTGTATCCTTCGGTTGTAACACTCACTAAAGACTGCTGTATCTAATTGGTGGATTAATATGCAGTATTTTTTACTTACTGAGGGAATAGGAGTGATACTGAATATGAAATAAGAAAACTGAGGTGTCAGGAAAATTAACATGCAGGTAGATGAGTTACTAAGCAAAGCAAATTTGGCCAGAGATGTGAAGCTTGGATTTCTTCTTTGGGCTAGTTTGTGCTGACTTGGCAAGCAAGGTTTTCTTAAATTCTAGTGGCCTTCGTGCAGTAGCCTTAAAGTTCACGCATTTTAGAGATGATAGATATTGATTTGTTCTTAATTTTGTTTTTAGTTACTTCTGTTTGCAGGCAGTGTAAAGTTTGTGGTGATTAGCTATTGCTGTAGTACAGGGAACAGAATTGCAACTATTTTTCCAAACAAAGAATAATACTACTTTCTAAAACGCAATGAAGAAGCTTTAAAAATTTTCTAATCTCATGCAAAATTTTCTTCCTTCAGTACTGGAGTAGTCTCTCTTAAAGAAGCTTTAGACTATACAGTTCAGCTGCAGTGGATCTGCTGTGTAAGAAGTAATGTTCAGGTATTTTTGCAAATGCTTGCATGAGAGAGTCTTCTGATTGTAGTTATTTGCCACTTTTGTGTTTTGCCACTGTGTCTGCAGTTGTTTGGTTGGTCCTGTCTTAGTCTGTTGATAGCAAACGAGTTCTGAAGTAGCTTTTTGTTTCTCAAAAATGTAGCATACAGAAATCTTTTTTTAATCATTTTGACTGAAGCCTTGGCAGCTTGAGACTTTCGTAAACACTTCTGCAAGACTGGAAGTGATTAAAATAGTGTTCTAATGGATTCCTCCTTTATATGCTTATTCATGTCTCCATGTGCACTAGCAGATGATTTTCCTGTATGTCTGTATGGAAGCATCTTCTGGGTTGTTCAGTTCAACTTCCTGAAAGAAGTGCTGTGTCTTGTTCTGTGTGTATTAGGAAGGAGAATCCTGATGGCTGTGTGCTTTTCAGTAACTTTTTTTTCCCTTTCACTGACAGCAAGATAACCAAGTGGAAAGCTCAGTGTGGAACATGCTCCCTTGCAGATCATTCTCTCCCATTTGTGTAGCTTCTCTTAGTCTTGGTGACCTCAAAAACCCTCACCCCCCACCTCCTGCTCACTTGGTCTAAAGATCTCAGTATTCTCTCTTCCCGAGGCTTCTTGCCCTCACAGGTTACTGTAAAAAAAAGTTGAGGGTTTCTTCCCCCTCAGGTACAATTATTTTTCAATTTAATGTCTTCATAGAATAATAGCTATGCAGAATGTCAGCTACACCATCTGTCCCATCCATATCATCTGTCGCTGTGCTTCAGGCCACCTGTGTTAATAATGAAAGCTTTGCTTTTGCTTGTCAAAGCACCTTCAACACTTCTGTCTTTTCTAACCACTTAATTAAAAATAAAATAGATAAAATTGGGATAGGAGACATAGCTAATTATGACTGACAGGTTTTTGTTTGTTCTTTCTTCCAAAGTGCTGACTGGCATGTATCGTCCTTTTGGGTTTGTTAATTTTTTTAGTCAATGGGAGTTATGGCATTACTTGGAAAAAGTGGAATAAATGCAGGATGGAGAGGAGATCTCAATCTTAAAACATTGCAAAGGATGATAAATAGAAATAATGGCCTAGGGCAGTATGGGACACTTCATTAAAAGCTTTAGAGCTCAAAATATGTCCTGAAATCTCTTCTGTGATGCTTCAATATGCTAGAGGAGAACTAATAAAAAACACCATAAAGTACTGTTCTGGAACACTTACTTGATGGAATTTTGTATTCTTATGAGGACAAAATTGACTGTTCTATTGTAAAACATTTATTGTGAGCAGCAGAACTGCAAACCCCAATGTTCTCAGAATTTATCCTTTTTAGCATGTTTATGTATGAATGTTCCAGCTCTTTCTGTTCTTATTGGCAGGGATTTTTGCAGGGCAAGGATAGTATATACTTAGTTGGAATAAACTGGCCAAACAGCAGTAGTGGTATTGGAGTTCTTCATGTCTTCCTCTTTAGTAGCACTGAGCTTGATTAGTCTTAGCCACTGACAGCTTACAACATTTGAAATTGGCAAAGGGTTCAAAGGCAATTTTGGGGAGAAAGGGAGAAGTAACAGATTGCATGAAATCCATTTGCTCAGCTAAAAAAGGATTTGAAAGGCTTTTCCTAAAAAGATAGGGGAAAGTCAGGTATTGCATATGCTTGATGATTCTGCTTAGTTTAAAAAGATGAGAATCTGAAAGTTTATATAGAAGAGGTTTATTTATTTTAGTGTGTTTGAGAGACTTTTTCCATTGGATAGCTATGCTCTTACAAAATAAGATTAATGTGTAGTTAAACATTTGCTTGTTTGTTCCACATCTCATGATTGTCTTGTGGGTGATTTGCAGGGTGGTAGGTGTGGGATTTTTTTTGTTTGTTTTGTGGTGGAGTTGTTGGTTTTGTTTGTGGAATTTTTAAAATTTTTTCATGTTTTGTCACAATTTTTTTAATTATACATTGGTAATGTACACTTAAAAAATTAAAATCTTTAGACAGGTCAGTTTCCTGACGTGGTGCATAATGTTACCCTGAATACTCACAATTTCCTTGTCTCAAATATGACTTATTTCTCCAAGTTTTATTTTATTTATTTTTATTATTTTATTTTATTATTAATTATATTTATTATTTATTTTATTATTATTTTATTTATTTTATTAATTTATTTTATTATCAGCATATCTGTGACTGTCCATCTTACTCTAAAATGTGGACATCAAGTCCCTGTAATCACCTTAGAACTGGGCCTAGTTGTATGTTTAAGCATTTTATATGCTTACATCTTAAAACCTAACTTTTTAATTTCTCCCTTTCCTCTCCTTTTACATGGTTTCCCCCAAAATATATTTAAGATAATATTACAAATGTCTTCATAATTGCAGGACAAAAACTTTACTTACTATCAGAATGTAAGAGGTGGTGTTAATGTATTGAAGTACAAAAATTGCACTTTAGCAGCATCTTTCCTGTGTTTTTCATAGTCTAACAAGCTTTTCTGTGTTACACTGTTTTAAAAAGATGCCTTTTCTGAAGCAGAGGTGCTTCTCAGCTTTTATACAAAGGCAGTGATGTTCATGGGGTCATGACCTGTCATTTTGTCTGTATGGGAGAAGTTTAGCCCAGTGCTTGCTCTCTGCTGCAGCAGGGCTCTGGCAGGTACAGAAGATGAGTGTCAACCAATCCCTTGCAGATTTCTTGCAAATATTCCTCATCATTTCTCTTTGGATACAACTGCCATTATGCTAATAGTGATGGAGCTCCATGCACAGCACAGGAAGTAAGGCATGCTTGCTTAAAGGATTTTTCGTGTAATATTAATGTTCCCCAAGAGGCCTGCTTGGGTTCAGAGTAGCCTCCGTACTAGTGTGGCTGTGCGTGGCTGAAACTCTTGTCTTTGCACACCCCTTTTCTGTGGGGTTTTATGGCGTGGTGACCACACCCATGTAATGTGGGGGCAGAAAGGGCTCTCTGAAAGGGGTGACATACTAGCAGTGGAGAAGCCCCTTCAGTATCTGGGGGTGCCTTGGTGAAAAGAACTGTTTTTCTCACACATGGACTCCCTCATTGTTTACTGACAAATGGTGTTTAGTGGCATAATGTGCAGCTTGCAGCCAGGCTTTGCTCCCTCACTTATGCTGGCAGGTAGAAGTGCTGATGCTGCTGCCAGAAAACTGCTGATTCTGGGTTATTTTAAGCCTGGATTGGATGCCCGGTTTGGTTTCAGTCAGCATACTGGCATAACTAGGGAGGCAGCCTGGGAACCAGAGGAACTGAGGGAGGGAGCTCAGGACTGCTGAGATCAGCCCAGTTCTTAAAATGTGTTATCCTTAATATGAAAAAAAAGTCTTCTAGCGTGCCTATCGCACTGGGCGATGGCTAAACCAAAGCCACAATTTACCTGTGGCATATCTGGCAAAGTCCAAGTGGTAGCAGTTGTGAAAAAGTTTAAAAATCGATCTTTTCCTTAAGTTCCTTGTTTTCAAATTTTGAATTGACCCACTGCATTAATTTATATTTGGCATAAGACTCTTTCCTCTGCCAGAACTGTCAATAAGTATATGGTTCTTCATCAGTGGAAATCCAAATTGTCAGATTTACCTGTGGCAGCATGCATACTGAAAACTTACTGAGAGAAACTGAGAATGTTTTATGCATTTACAGAGATAATCTGTAGTTTCTTACTGACTTTTCATACCACTGAACATAAACTATAAGAATTATAGTTACAACTGCTTTTCTACACAGTTAGTGTACAAGTAAATAGCCAGCAGAATACAAATGAGTAAATTATAAATTTATGAGTATAATTTAAAATATATTTAGAGAAGTGAATGTAGACAGTTCTAGGAAGCTTAGATGGCCTTCCAGTTAGGTGTATAAGTGGCATTGGTAGCTACTGTCTATGAAGATAAGAAGGCAATATGTAGTCACAACAAGGAAGTAGGCCATATATATATATTTTTAGGTTTGCATATGTACCTAGTAATAACTTCAATATTATGATTTGTAGAACCTTGACAATTCAGAGATGAGTACTTGAATTTTGGAATTAATTACTGCAACTTCACTTTATATATTGATTAGTTTTTGTAAAGTGAGGTGTTATTTAACTTCATCGAGACAGCCACGCTGCTTAAATGCTGTGTACATTTCTACAAGACAGTAATGTACCAGTCCAGTTACATTCAAAGCACTTATTAAGCCAAGTAGAGGTAATCTGTTTTGTGCTTGTATTAAAGAGAGACTTACTGTATTGGGATGCAGCAGGCATTGGCCGAATGGTGTAAGTCGCTGCCTCTGGAGCTGGCTCCTCCTCTGAGGACGCCGGTTCGAAACCCGAGGAACTCGCTGTCACCCTCCGAACGTGCTCGGCCGTGGCAAGATGAACCTCAGGAGTAAAGGGGGTGGGGCCAGTTCTGCGCACACTGTGCCTCACCTAAAAAATCCATTGTGCAGGTTTATCCCAAAATCTTCGTTAGCGAAGTCTAGCCAACAACAACTGTGTTGGAGAGAGAGTATTAACAAGAGCATGTACTGACAGGACAGGCAAGAATGCCTTCAAACTGAAAGAGGGTAGGTTTAGATTAGATATTAGGAAGAAACCCTTTACTGTGAGGGTGGTGAGACACTGGAACAGGTTGCCCATTGAAGTAGTGAATACCGCATCCCTGGGAGTGCTTAACACCAGGTTGGGTGGGGCCCTGAGCAATCTGGTCTAGTGGAACGTTGTAACTAGACAGTATTTGAAGTCCCTTTTAACACAGACCATTTTATGATTAGTATTATTGTAGACATATGGAATAAATAGTCCATAAAACCAAAGTAATAATATTACACCTACAAGTTGCCATTTGTCATCAGTAGAAACAGGAAATTTTTCTTTGTGAAAACCAACATGGAAAGGTAGTGAAAAAAATTAACTGTACATAGTAAAAGGAAACTGGAAGAAAAGCAGGAAATGGGTCTAAAATTACCAGAGCAAATGAGGCATCAGCAGGATTTCATGTTCCTGCCTAATATCCTTTTGTCCATTTTGGCCTCGGTTTCTTTTTTATAGGAAGCAGAATGGTGTCTGTGAGACTTGTGAAGGCTGGCAGCAGAGGAGAGGGAAGGATGTGCGGGACTTGGTCTGTCTGCTCAGTGCATTAGCAGGATGGATGGTCAGAATGTGGGCAGCTCTTAGCTTGGTGCCTCAGGTAGGATTGGTGCTGTAGGCAGAAGAATTGAGCAACAAAAAAAGTACAAGTCACTGCAGGAAACCAGACTTCCCTAATTTTGCTGCTTATGGAACAACTTGACTGTCTCCTACTGTCTGTTAGGTTAACTTTAAACATGGTTCTGTGCAGGCTGAAAGTGCTCACACCGAAGCTATTTATACATACATGTGTAAATATATAAAGCATCCTTAAAACACATCTGTAGTGTTCAGCAGAGTAGCTTTTTAAATTCTCTGAAGTTAGATCTGATTCCAGTACAAATGTTCAGCTTAATAGACCAGTCCACTCTTGTTAATCTTGAACACTGTCTGTGAGCGATTAATACCTTTGGCTTTTCACTTACATGAGTTGCTATTTAAGGTAGAATGGTAAATGCATTGTGGTATTCTTTAAAGTGTTTTTCAGTATATTGAAAAAAATATAGCACCTTGGCAGTAGTTTAATCAAAAGTTAAGAAACTTGAGGACAGCTGAATTGTTATCTGTTACTGTGTGCTACAGAAGCACACACAGCAGGCGAGGGATCTGAAAGGAGATGGGGGTACCTGGTTACCCCAGCCTCTTCTTTCAGCAGATGTTCTTTCAGGTATTTGTCTAACATTGTTTCCCTGAATGTAGGAAAAATGAATACTTATTTTTAAAATGGCTTGTATAGGTTGTGTTTATCTTTAATGGGTTGTATTCGTTACATTGCTTCCTCTTCTTCTAGGAAACCCAGCGCTTGCTGGCGGAGCCAGTCCCTGGGATAAAAGCAGAGCCAGATGAAAGCAACGCACGCTATTTTCATGTGGTCATTGCAGGTCCACAGGATTCCCCCTTCGAGGGTGGGACATTTAAACTTGAACTATTCCTTCCAGAAGAATATCCAATGGCAGCTCCTAAAGTACGTTTCATGACCAAAATTTACCATCCTAATGTAGACAAGCTGGGAAGAATATGTTTAGATATTTTGAAAGGTAAGTGCTACTGTGTGCTATTTTCTTTCTTTTTATTGTATTAAGTACAAAAATTTGTACACGGACCTTGAAAAGAGTTTTTAAAGAATGCCTTGCTTATGCTTTAATCTGGACAACTTGCTATTTCTTTAGACTGTGGTGACCATGGTGTTTCATAGTGCTATAAATGTCTCTTCAGATAAATGGTCCCCAGCTTTGCAGATTCGTACAGTTCTGCTATCAATCCAGGCTTTGTTAAGCGCTCCCAATCCAGATGATCCACTAGCAAATGATGTAGCTGAGCAATGGAAGACCAATGAAGCCCAAGCCATAGAAACAGGTGATGTATCTTGTACTTTTTTTTCCCCTAGTTTTAGAAATAGCGTACTACTCACTGACTGGGGGATGTAAATCCTGACCTCCTGTTTTATGTCTGCAACTTGCAGAAACAACTACTGCATACAGTCGTAGTCCAGGTGCCCTGAATGTGTCTAAACTGTTTTGTTTTCAAGCCTGTGCAACTTGCCAGAGGAAAGGATCTCTTGATCTGTTTTATCTTGAGTTTTCATGGTTCGAATTCATTAGCATTTCTGAATTTGGAGTTATGGTAGAATGAAAGAGCACACCACTGCTTTTCCTCTCAAGTTTAAGAAACAGATTATCAGGTTCCAATAAGTGCATCTCTGATACTGGCTTCTGTTGCAGGCTATAGTGGATCGAGTTATTATGTTATGCCTCTTCACTTTTGGATCTACTGCTGTCAGGCTGCTTCTGTAATACACAAAAGTTCACAGCTGCTGGAATTGAAAATTGCACTTAATCTCATAACTGATAAATTTTCTGTGCTTGCAGCAGTGATATAAAAGATATTTTCAAAAATATGTACTTAAAATTACTTTAATCAGGCTTGAAAAATACATCTTTTCTTAAATGTATTTAAGAAAATAAATGTGTTTCTTTTCCTTTACAGCCAGAGCATGGACTAGGCTATATGCCATGAATAATATTTAATGCGCTTTGAACATCAAGTGTGCATCACTTCTCCTGTTCTGCCAAGACCTCTTCCTTTTTTTGTTTGCATTTAATGGACACAGTCTTAGAAACATTACAGAATAAAAGCCCAGACATCTTCAGTCCTTTGGTGATTAAATGCACATTAGCAAATCTGTGTCTTGTCCTAATTCACTATTGTACCGCATGAGCAGAGGCTAGAAGTATCATCTGGATTGTTGTGAAATTGTTTGAAAGCAGCAGCACATCTCTGCTTTTAATAATTTTTTCTGTCATGGTTTAAGTATAAGCACTGTGAATGAAGGTAGGCAGGGTTAGCTGCGGGGCTTTTTGTTTTAATTTTGTGGGCTCCTCCTCCCTTTTTATGGTGATGCTAATTGCATTGGTAAAAGCAGCTAACCAGTTATACTATAGAATATACCCTCTAGCCGAGTCTAACTTAGACGCTGTAGATGGACAAGCTTCATTGTTTGAAAAAAAAAAAAAAAATGGGAACATTAAACATCCATCACCTTCACTAATAATATTGTGGTTCTGCTGTCAAGTGTAGAAAAATCCCTCCAAGAAAAAGCTTGTGACCATTTTGTATGGCTTGTCTGGAGAATATCCTGTAAATCTTATGTTTTAGTAAAATATTTTTTGTTATTCTACTTTGCCTTTGTACAGTTTATTTTGCTGTGTTTTCATTTCTCTCATGTGACAATCGTATTTAAAAAAATTGAATCCAGAACTGACAATTTGTTTTCACCAGTCTGACAGCTTTAACAGTAAAGAGGTGGAATTCACAAGGATTTTTTTTTTTTTTTTGCTTCTGTTTGCTGACTTTTTTTATTAGTTTGTTATGTGGGTGACCTTACCTGGCCAATTTATTATGAAGTTGCATTTGGAGTAACTTTTAGAAAGAAGTCTCTGATGTAACAATTGTAACAATAATTTTAGTAATGCATCGATGTGTATTTTCATGGAAATAACCAGAATGAAGTAGAAGGTTGAGAGCAAATGACAGCACTGAGTACATAACTTCTGTTTGCTGATTGTCATCAGATGTTAGGCAGCATGGTTTTGTAACTTGTTTAATTCCTGCTCTCTATTAACATGACATACTAGTGTGTAGAACCACTGTTACAGCCAGCTTGTGTATTGACTGATGTCTGCTTAACCACTTACAGCCAGCACCTTGTACCACTGGTTTTCTCTACAAGCCTTACTAAGCTCCTTATTTGAGTAACTGGTCAGCTTAAATAGCAACAAAGCTTCTTTACTGGAGGGAAGGAAAGTGATGAACAAATTCCTTCTCATCCTTGTATTTTGTGTATGCATCCTGTCTGGGAGTCCAGCATCTTTTCTGGGGACCCATCTAATTGCTTCCCTTCAGTTCTTGTATCTCTGTTCTCTTCCTCTCCCCAAGCCCTCTCCCTCATAAAAATAAAAAAAA
>VXAU01001826.1:1001488-1020355 GCA_013399695.1 Formicarius rufipectus
TTGTTCAAGTACTAATTGAAACTTTCAAGTAAAGGTCCAAAATGATGCTGAGATTAGCTCAGTTGGTTAGAGCATGGTGCTAATAATGCCATGGTCATAAGGTTGATTCACGTACGGGCCATTCACTTATGAGCTGAACTTGATGATCTTTGTGGGTTCCTTCCAACTGAGGATATTCTGTGATTCTGATTCTGTGAAACTGGTTTAAATACTTTGAATTCTTCCTATTCACATCTTCACACATCACGTAACAACTACAGTCTACCTCTCTAACGTAGCACACCCAGAAGCATTGCAAAATTATAGGTAGGCAATACTTACGAACTTAAATCTGATGTTATGGTTTATCAGTTCTCTCAAAAACCCCCCAACCAAAACCACATTGTTTTAAAAAACTTAAAATAGCTCACCTCAAATATTCCAAGCAGTCTGCCTAGCTTTCCCTTTACTCCAGCCTACAAAACAAACAGGAAAACGTGTTAGCATGTGGTATTAATTAAAAAACCTAAAGTATCAGTACCATTCTCCTACATTAGCATGCACCTCCTTTATTAGGGTTTTTAAAACAAATGTTTAAACCTAAGTTTTAATTGGATAGTGCTGCATTGCTTCTGGAGTTTCTAGTTTTAGAGTACTTACAAGTAGTAGAATACAAAGGTTGTCCTAACGAGTGACTAAACCTTTCAAGTTTTCCATCCAGATCAAAATGCTGTATTACTTATCACATTCTTTGTGTACTGTATTTTATTCAATAGATAAGTGATATCCAATAGTGAAATAATTCAAGTATATAGGACAAGAGATAATTTCATACAGTATAATAATTAATCTAGAGCAGCAATCCTTGAAACTCCACTGCTGTTTTACACAGAAACTTACATACAAGTCTTCAGAATACAGTAACACATTAAACTGTAGGTTATTGCCTGGAACTTGCAGCATAATGACTTCATGTGTGCTGGTTTTCTTATAAAGGTGTAATTTTTGGCATATAATATGAAACCCAAATGTATATCCCCAACTCTCTACATTTTTAAATTATTTTTCTAGATAATAATATTACAAAAGGCTTTAAATTCAGAGTTTTACTCCAATGTTTTAAAACAATCCCTACATGTATCAACCTGTGCTTAGTGATTTTTATCAATGCAGTTATGGTGGCTACTTTTGTTTGCTTTTCCAATAGTAATACATAATGCCTCTTCCCACACAGATAGCTTATGATAATCCATGAATTCTAAACAAAACTCATTCCACGCTCCTGAGACCTAAAGGTGTATGTTGCCTACTGGCAGACAAAGCCGTATGTAGGGTTTTTTTGGTCTTGTTGTATAACCAATATTTAAAATAGGGCATCCTAGCACTAAGATGACATTTTCTAATCTTCAGTCTTTGCTTCCAGCTTTAGCCCGTTATTGCTATCTTATGTCTTCATAGAAAGGACCATACAGATCTAATTACATTTTAATGAGTAACTCGGACACACAACTGGACAGGGTATAGCAATAAGTCTAATCAAAGTCTTACAAGCAAATGTTTTCTGTGACTGTCTTTTTAAAGAAAGATTGTTGGTGTTATTTAAGCCTTTTTGATGAAGGAAGTCTGATCCAAGCCCATGCCAATCATCAAGCATTTTGCTTAACTAGAGCAAGAGCTAGACCAGAAGTAACTGCAAAACTACATACAATATTCTGTTTGTTTGCTGTGATGACCAAAATACCTTTTAGAGATCATGAAGCTGAAATACACAACTGGACCCGCTGGGTAAGTGAGATTAGGCAGCACATTAACTGGGAAAGTGGCAGACCTTTATTTTGGTCTCCAAGACTAACCTATGAAACAACAGGCATTAAAGACTGAAAAAGCACTCATTAGCCTAAAGGAACATACTGAAAAAATGATTAAATTTTTCTGATCGGTCCTAATTTCCTCCACATTACAGTATCTTCTGAAAAAAGAAGCAGAACCCGAAAGACTACAAACATGCTTCTGTCCCAAATTTTTGCTTTTCTTCTCATTTGGCAGAAACAAGAATACTATATCCTTAAGATTCCTACATCGTAGCAAAGTGAACAACCAGAAAAAGCAATTTCCCATCAGCCTATTCCATCAAAAGTAAACATGAATCTGTGGATTAGTCTTTTTACTATTTCAACTGTCTATGTATGCAGCTTTAGTTGAACAAGTTTTGTAACTTCTTAGTTTATTCCCTGAAGTTGCAGCATAGAACAAGACTGTTTAACATCCTCAAATATATGGCTTAAGAGTGTGACAGTAAGGTCAGTACAGACTCTCCAAGTTTCTCAAATCTTAGGAAACTGAGCAAGATAAAAAAAAAGTGACTCCTCGCCCCAAACCCAAATAACTGCCTCACCACCACATGACCCCAACCTCCCCTCAAATTTTTAAGATTCTTCAACTCTTTTAGAAGTCCTGACCAAGGCCTTATTTACATTGGAAAGATTTTTTGAAGTGGGTCTGTATCAACAGGATACAGACCTTGTTGAAGGACAAAAACTTGTCATCAGTAGTTGGAGAAGAGCTTCTCTGAGTTGCTAAGTGGGGGTCTGGCAACTAACTAGTATTTAGCACGAGGCAAAACCACCACAACCAGCTAGATTTATCAATACTGAACAGCTTTTATAGAGAAGTTTTTTTCAACTTATTAGCACCTCACAATCATAATTAATTCATCAGTGCCACTCTACATGGAATTTACATAACAGTTTCTGCTTTCTCCAAGGAAAAATCAGTTGTTTAAACAAACACTCTTAGCTGAGCAATTCTGAGTGATTAGAAGCAGGCCATTACATGAAGCTTAAAAACTCCCCAAAGCTTGTAATGAAGCTCTGGTGCAACCAGATGTTGCAATGTAAATGTGATTACTGTCATTGATCTCTGGTTACTCTCTAGTCAAGGAGACACACTTCCAAAAGGTAGCATCATTCCTCCAAACAGCAGTGTCTTTTGAAAACCTCTACACCCACACGTGTAAAAGGGTAGTAATTAGAAGTCTCATGCTTTGTTTCTTTCTCTGAAAGCAATATATTCAACTAAATAATCTTCATATTTTGTAAAAGTACTTAAATCTGACAGCTATCTTTTAAATGCTTTTGCCAACAAAAATATTTCCTTCAAGTTATTATTGTAATGTAGTTCATTCAAAATGAGTCAAAACTAAGTGCCAGAGGACCAAGAAATACATCAGCTTTATCACCAGAAAGTCAAATGAAATCCCTCCTTTCCTACTGGTAAGCTTCTAATCCAATGCACTGGTTAAGTTCTAGACTTCCAACCATCTTACCTCTCATAAAAACATACTTCTTCCTTTGGCCTTTAAGTGGCTCTTCAGTAAACAGAATCCTACAGAGTGCTGTAAGTGTGTAAGGCAGTCTAAACTTGGGGACAAAAGCCTGAAAACTCCCCAGCATTTCTTCTGACAGATGAGCTCTTGAATTAAGTGCTACACTTCCTCAGAATGATTCCCTAAGGAAATATGAGCACTAGGGACATCAGACCTCCAATCTGAATGTTATGCATATATTTTAGCATGAGTCTAAATCCAACCACAAGAGAGGAAACCATCCACTTCATCCCATAATCTTACTGGCCTGGAGGTCATTCCTGTTCGCAGTTCTAGAGCTACTGCAGTCTCAGATGTGTGTCAGACTTGCCTCTTTCCTGTAGATGGAGCAAGAGTCATGCTGCAGTTTAATTTTTAAGCTAGCAGTCTACCACGGCATAAAGTTCCTTAAAATCTGAAAGACTTGAGCTATTTTTAACTCTGGGATCTGTTGGATAGCACTATAATGGCTACACTCCTGAAGGCACAGTGCAAGACTTCCTGCCCTTTTTCTGCATATTCTTATAAAACAATAGGTTGCATTGTATCTGTAATAATCTTTCAGCTGAAAGGGTGCTTTATTGATTTATTTCCTGAACAGTCCTAGTCTGTAGCATTCAATCATTTTTTTAAATATTAGATGCTCACTGGAGTCGATTCCTCAGTTTCCTGTGAGAGGTCTTAGTATTACTGCCATTTTCACTGTTGCAGCAGACCAACCTTCAGATCAGCCTCTGCTCAGTATCAAATTCACACAGGTCTGGAAATTGCATATTTTCTAGTGGGCATTTCAATACATTACTAGGTACAAACAAAGCAAGAGTCTGTTTTTTTGTGAAATGGAGCAAGAAAAGGGAGCAGAAGGGTGCTCCTCCATTTACAAGGCTGAACAGAATCAGCTTGCCACCCTTTGGTGTAATATTACTTTGAACAGTGCAGGCACAGTCGACTTACTTTCAGCTTTCATGCTATGCAATTAAAATACTAAGCTCCAAATGCATTAACAGAGCAGCTCCTCATTTAGACAAGGTTTAATATGTTTCTGGGATTGCTTTATACTGTAACTAGATTTTGGTACTCTCAGGTTTGTAAATGTTTATTGTATCTAAATAATTAAGATAGCCTGTCAAGTTCCTGTAACCTATGAAATATCAGACAAACTTAAGTGAAACAGAAACAGAGTAAATATTCAGTAGAGGTAAAAACCCCTATCACTAACATGAACTTAAGGATAAACAAAACCAAAAAACTCAAACAACAAAAACAAACAAAACCAACCAAAAACCAAAACCTAAAACAACAAACCTGGAGTCGTTCACAGGGAGACAACAAAACAACCGCCAGCCACATAGATTTGATTACAAAGATCTTCGCTTGGCTTTTAAAGCAAAGATTTTAAATACACTACTGTTAGCATCAAAGTGAGGAATATTTAAAGCTAGTGGGCTATCAGCACTCCTACCATTAAGAAATGGCATTATAACTCCCACTATGAATTCATCCATTTAAATAAACCAATAGAAGCCAATGCTTAGTTTCTGCATTTCTAACCAGTGTGTGTTCTTTGGAGTTTATTAATTCACAGAACTTTTAACAGTTCACTGTACTGTAACCAGCTTGTTAGGTGACACTGACCTTTGTATAAAAATAGAAAGGGCATCCGTCTCTAGAAAGGTCATTATGAATTCCAACGGCTCAAAACCCTAAATAAACCTGTTTTTCTTTAAATATGGCACTTTGCAATCTTTGGAAGTACGTAAGATCTAGCCTATAGTTCAAGAATATTGTAATTTAATGTATCTTAATTTAAGGCATGAGCTTTTAAGGCTGATCAGCTACACAAGCCATTAAACCCCAGAAACTCTCAAGGTGTAGAACAAGTATCACCAAATGATTTTTGCTTTCTGAAGCCTCTAGCCTTTGAAAAGTTCCTGTGCAATTGCAAGCACAGCTCAAAGCTGAATGTAGCTGGCACTTTGTGTTGTACTCCCAAACATCATAAAAAGCATAGTCCCTTCAAGATCATCCATTCTTCATCACCAAAGAGAAAAACCCAAACACAGGACTACAGTTCAGTCAGCTCTAGTTTGACATGGAGATGAGACTTTGCTATCCCTCATCACGGGCCATGCATTAAGACAGACCAGCAGTTAAAACTACCAGTGCTCATGAGAACCCTGAGCATGAGACTGTGCCATGAAGTTATGGCAGTGGGAAGTGCCAGGACTTTCCCCAGAGGTGCTACTACTGCTTAGAAGCCTAAATCTTTGCTGACTCATTCCTAGAGTCCTATGTCTTTGCTACTTTCAAATGGACTGCCCTGTAGCTGCATATGCCTTGTGTAGGGAAAAACTGGCTCCCCTTCACCAAAATTGGACACAGTCCAGAACAACTTTGATCCAGTGGGGTTTATTTATGCTTCAACCTTGCTGCATGAAAACTGCTAAGAACACTGAATAGTGAACTAGGCTGCTGTTCCCCATGTAAGATGGGAAGAGGGTCAGCAAATCACAGTTCACAGATCTCATTTTCATACTGAATAGCAGACAACATTTGGTGCAAGTCACATCTACATCAAGTTCCTAAGCCACATCAACACAACAGAACCAGCCTCAAAGGTAAGCAAACTAAACCACTAGACAGCACATCTAATTAAAAAAAAAAAAAAAACACAAAAACAAACAAAAAACAAAAAACAAAACAACAACAACAAAAAAAAAAACCAAAAACAAAAAAAACAAACCAACATTCCACATACTAATTAGTGAGACTATTATATTTAGTGATTAGCAACAGTCAAACTGGGATGAGAAAAATAATGCTAGTAGAAATCCTGCAGTTCACTCACTTGCCAGGGTGCATCCACTTTCTGCAAAATCTTATACCTTCTATTTAAAAGTATGATACTCTTATTTCTCTTGCAATTTGATTCAGCTTAAAGTAACATTTTTGACAGTTTTCCTAGGAAAAATAAGGGGCAAATGAAACCCCAGAATTTTGAATTTGAAATTTAAGTATTGTACTGGAATGGGAAACTCCATGAATTCGTCAAGAATTATTCAAGTTCTGTTTTGCCTAGGTGTGGGAGAAGAAGTAGAAAAGCAGAATATTGTGCTGCCTTTATAGATAAAAAGCCTTAAATGTATGAATTCTCAAGTGCTCAGACACATAAGTTTCTAATCTGTTTAGCTTGAAATGTCCTCAAGGGTCCGTTATTTCTCTTTCTTATGCAGCATGGATGGTTAGTTCATCTTCAGTCCATTCGAGAAGAGCTGCAAGTTAAACACTTTCTGCACAAACACAGAAATGTTACACTACTATGTCATTTGGCATGAAGTCACAGTTCCTCTTCCAGTAAGTGTTTTTGTAAAGGCAGATAGAAATTTGGCTATGAAAAAGTGCTGGGAAGCAGGCTAAGTTAATTCGTTCACCTCTCCAAACTATACCCCAATTTTAACAGAGAACTGCGGCTCTTTGAATTTCACAATCACAGAGGTCTCAAACACTGGATAAAGGAGACAGCTGCTTCTTCCTTCTTGGTTCCCATCTGAAGATAGGGAAAAAAACAGCTGGGGCTTTTGCTTTGTTTTGGTTTTGTTACCTCTTCATACACCTCTCTCACAGCTGCTCCCCCTGGCTCTTCTTCTGGTTCCATTCCTCCACCTGGTACAATCCACTGATCGGGATATCGGCTACTGCTCACCAACAGCACCTATAAATAATTACAAGTGACTGTTAAATATAGCTCAAATCTTCCTACTATCTACTTGTTCAGCAATGCACTTATGCACCTAGCCAGATGGATGACAGACTTCAGAAATGAAATGTAATAGGCAAACAGGAATTGTAAGAAAGGTGAAATAAATAGCATCCAGTCTTTTTAAAAAAACTAAATCAAAATAATGTCATTGCAATCTCTTTGTACAAATACCTTCATTGGATGCATAGAGACATATACAGAAGACAATGAACACGGGAATGAATGTATACAACAAAAATCTAGTAACAGTATTCTCCAATACTACATATCTTCAGATTATATAGATGGTAAAGCATGAGAATTAAGATACTTCCATCACAAAGAAATTAAACTAATTCCTCTGGAATGGCATCTTTTGGATAAAAATACTTCTGAAAATAGTTCTGATTTTTAGCTGAAACAGGGCGCTTTTTAGTTACTGAAGTGTTATGTTAGTATGATATGCTTACAATATTACATAACCAAAATACAAGGAAAGTACTTCTCTGGCCTTTGTCCAATTTGACTTTTTTAAAAAACATTTATGTAAGAGGAAAAACCACAACACATTGAATTTGATTTCTAAATTTAGTAACAATTTTTTACCAAGACACTTTAATTTCACTTAATTTGACTCTAACCTGGTCTTATCATTGATATATACCAATTTTAAACCCCCTGTCTATAAGATCTATCCTTCATAATATTCAGAACTAAGATTTTAATCGTCCTGTCCAGCAAACTAGAATGCCTAGTATCTGGAGTAATTTTGCAACAGAAGTTGATGAAAATAAGACCTTGATTCAAGACCACATGGAAATAAACAGTTTAACTGGTCTTTGAGACGTCTCAATTAGTAAGACAATCATCTGTGTAGTAAAATGCTTCATATTCTAGGCAATACTTACATAAACCCTACCCTGAAGTCAAAGGACAACTGTGGGGAGCAAAAGGGCAGGGCCAGCACTCAAATCTTAAAAAGCAATTAAAAGACTAGCAACAAGAACCTCAGTCTAAAGGTTAAAGTCTTAACTGGTGCCAGAAAACTGAAATGACCATCCCAGTCCCCACCAACTACCTTGATGGACTTTAAACTTATCCCCTGCTGGATTAAGTAGGAAAATGACTCCCTGATGACAGCAACAGGGAATTAATTACCACTTATACTATGTCACTTTGGCACTAATGGAAATAGGTTATAGGTTCATCTATAGAAACTGGGGAGTGTAATGAAGATGATGGCAATATGCAACAATATGTGTGCATTGTAAGGTACACCTGGAAGAGCCTTATCTGACAGATACTGTCTTGCAATGTTTCTCTTATGTGCAGTCAAGATTAGTCCTACTCTGAAGGATTCTCCACTGTTCTCATTTCCCCCAATTTTTTTCCTAAGTTAAAAAAGGAACACAGCAGAGACATCATTTAGCACAGAAGCATTCTCAGCATCTAAGTGTTCATGTTTTTTTTTAGCCAACTCATATTTTATTCAGTTATCAAAATAGAGTCAGCAAAAGCAACCAGATTAGACACAAATGCACCCCAACTCAGTCTTCAAAGCCAAAAGTTTTGGTTTCCTAGGATCTTCTGACATTAACAGAAGATTTCCAGAGCATACACAGCTCTACTACATGGAATTTTGGAAAAAAAACCCAAACCCACATAGGTGAAGCACCTATATCACTACAAAGAACCACACCTTGTCAGGAGTCCTTAAAGAACAGTTGTAAAAACCAAGTTATGAATTCACTTATAGGATCGTAGATATTAGCATTACACATTATTTTCTGCTGATAGAACTAGCACTCACTCCAGTCATGTGAGAGCTAGCAACAATAATGAACAAAAGGATTATTATATCACATTAAATCATTCCCAGCTTGGTAGAACAGTTTTAAATCAGCATTCATTGTTTAGTTAAGGCTAAACAAAAAATTCTTAATTACCATAATGGGATAAATCAGGTTTCTCATTCTGGCCGTGTGGCACAAAGCCAGGAACTCTATGTGTTTATATACAGTAGTTGACTACCGCTAATCTGATCAATAGACTGTCAAGCTGGGTTTCTACATCTATTAACTTTAAAGTACCCTTTTTAAAAGTAGAAACAAATAGATCTAGCCAGTAATCAACGTTAAAATACATCAGCTCTTGGAGATAGGTTTTACATCTACATATAAAGTCCCAAGCATTACAGCCTGGAAATTAATTTCACCAACTAGTCAAATCTCCACTAACCCTGGAACTGAAGCATATTCTCAAGCATCTTTCCCTCCATGCTTTATTCTCTGTGATCCTATTGCTTTTACAGTCTGAATCCAAGAGGCCACACTAAGGTGTATCCCCAAGACCTTCAGATACACCGTTTTTTCACCCATTAACGTTATCACATAAAGCCAGAAAGGACACGAGGCATGCATCCTTGGGTATGCTATCAAAAACATACTTGGTGGCAATCAGATTCTGCAAATGCTGACAGCTGATAACTAGCAGTTGCAAGATTGCACAGTAAGGTTGAAAAGCACTCCACACAGATTTTTTTCAGTCACAGCATCAAGCAGTCCTGCACTCACTTCCATGGTTTTGGTGTATTGTTTTTCATTCTATGTAGTGAATTAAATATCTCCATCTGTAAGAGGCCAGGAGATAGATCCTTCAGGACCTGAATTGCTAGGCTCTAAATATAAATGTCACTAACTACGAAGACACCAAAAGGCTCTGGTTTGTTGACAGTGCACTCACATGCCAAGAGAGATGCAAGGATCAGCAGCAAAAATCCATCCTCACTTACTATAATATAATCAAACTACAAGAACAGATCTAGATTACCTGGACATCTGGACTTTTTGAGGAGGTTCATGGTCCCACAGATTACAGTAGTCTATTGAAAAAAAAAAAAAAAACAAACCACAAAAAAACCCCTGTAGAATCTCATGCACCTGCATTTTTTTCTGCCTTATGCACACCAAATTTTACATCATAACCTCCTTAGGCTCAGAAGAAAAAAGCAGAAGTACTTCCTATGCAGAGAAATCTGTATCCCATTTCACCAAATGTAGAAAAAGGTTTCTTGAGTTGTATTACTTGCTAGTGATCACTGCCTTTCCCATGTCTCTGAAAAAGGCTTTCTGTTGATAACTCTTATTCAAAAAGTTTACAGCATATTGGCATCAAATCTGCTAGTCTAGTTATACTGCTAAGTTTATTTAACTCAAAGACTGAGGTAAAGATATAATTTTTTTCATAATACTGCCAAGTAAAAAAGCAAAGTAGCAAAATTCGGCTAAGAGGGAACAAAAGAAAGATTCTTCCACTATGTGTTACTAGCCAAGTTTCACCTTGCTTTCAAGTCCAGGAATAGCAATGACCTTTGAGTGCAGTGAGGAAGACTAACTGCTAGCTCACCTACTTGTAATAAGTGCCTATTGATACACATGACCCTCATATGGTTAACCAAAAACCCAAAGGCAATTACTGTGCAGGTAGCATCATGGAACTTGGTCACTATAAACGCTAAGCCTGCAGACAAACAACAGAAAATAGATTTCTAAAGATGACGAAGTTTAGGCCTATTTAGTGTTCTCAAGTCAGAAACACTTGTGAAACAGTTAGTAGCCATATATTCCAGAAGACCAAAATGGCAACAGCTCAGAGTAATACAAATTACAACCACAAGCTATTCCTCTTTATATTTTTTTTTAATATTAAGCACTAGAGAGGTAGAAAATGGTTTAAGTTTATATAAAGTAAAATTGCTTTTATCTTCCTTGACATTACAGCTTACAAAAATAATTGTATTAAAAACCAACTAAAAAAATAAGGTTACAGTTACAGAACAAACCCCCCCAAACTGGATTCTTTTGACTTCAAAACAGTGTCATCCATAACTTGAAGTAAAAGGGAAAGCAAGCTTACAGTTGAAAACACATCGTTTCAAGTAGTAAAAAAGCCTGTAGGATCAGACAGCATTTTAAAAGCCAATTAAAGTCAAGACTGCAACATCTTTACTGTCTCCCTGACAGTGGCACAATGAGCTCAGGAAGCTGATCTGGCTGAAAACTAGATTGCCCATTAACGCTTAGTGTCCCGCCTGCGCACACAACACCGAGCAGTACACAGTCAGTCAAGGGTCAGTGCCACACAGGCTGGGGCTGAAAGACACGACTGCAACTACCCCTTTGTGGATCAGCCCAAGAGGCTAGCAAAGTAGTTCCAAGCTATAACAGAGGTTAAAAAGATGATTTAGCCTCAATGAGCAGGAACTGGCAAAATAGCAGAGGAATGCTAACTAGCTACGGTACTGCTAACTAGCAGTACCTTAATCCTGTAACACTCATTAACTTGAGCACATCTTGAACACGTTCCAGAAAACTGGGTTCTGCCTACACAATATACTGAAGTTTGAAATATCCTCCCAACTTTACTTAAAGATCACTTTTCAAAGCAGCAGCACAATGTTTGGAAATCAATCAGTGCAACTTTATCCCCATTTTGAAGACAAATTATAACAAAATTGGATATAATTTTGTAACACTTCAAAATTAGATCTGGAAGTTATTTTTCCTTTGAGATCTTCTGACTTTAAGGCTCTGTGGCAATAAGGAGAGAAACATCCTTTTTCAGAATTTTTGATTTTAACTTGCAATTAAAATGATACTATTTTAAAAATTCTAATTCACATAATTGGCTAACAGTGATTCAGAATTTGAGTACCTTCCTCTGGCTAGACTACTTTCATTGGCTGAAATGTTTGTATCAGGAATAGACAGGACTGTACTACTGTCGCATGCCTGTCAGAACACATTTCCTCTCATCAACAAGCACTCACAGTCACCTGTAAAATCAGATCTCTCCCTAAACTGATGAATGCTTTGGAGAATCAGATGTCACAGGTCTCACAGTGTGATAGAGTGCAGACCTTGCACCCAGACATATAGCAAGAGCAGATTCCTGGCTGAAAAACGTCCTGCAAACTAACAAGAAAATTCCCACCAGTGCCTATTAAAGAAGTTTTACTTCCCACACTGGGCCAGTTCCCCAACCCACTTTGCAGAACAACCTTCTTCCCCTCATGCTTGCTGATAGAAGCCAAGGGAAAAAACACAATGTAGGAGGGGTAGAGCTAAAGCTCATATTGCTGTCCATTTCTTTTAATTTGAAACCATGGCCCAATCCTGAGCAGGAGAACTGGGCTTTGCTGGTTACTCAGCAACATAATCTGTTTGACTAAGGGATCAGCTTCCAAGCACTTGTCAGAAACAAGAGCTCCAAGTCTTCAAGAACGGTTCAGCTACAGGTAAAGACATGACAAGGTTATTTCTTGACAAGTACAAGTAATCTTTTAGCCTTTACTGATTTGAGACACTTAGACAAAACCCATACATCTTTGAAGACACAAATTTGTTTTAAAGTATTTCAGTTTACAAGACTGGTTTCAATGAAGTGTTTAAGCATCTAGTCAGAAAGCCACTGAATTAAAATAAGCTTTTCAAGTGTTCTACAAACAAGCCTGGAAAAAAAATACACATCAACCTATGGTCTGTGAACTCACCTATCTACAAAAGATGTTTAAGGAAAAATGTCTACAAACCCTGCTTAGACACATATATTCATATATGTGCATGTATATAGGCATACGTATCTCTAGCTATGATTATAATATATTTCTGAAGAAGCCAGTCACTCTGCTATTTCACACAAACTGGTAATGTGGAAGTTTTCAGAACCACCAAGTTAACTTGGGCAATTCAAACAGAAACTTGGCCACCAGTTTAAACCCTCCAAGTAAACTGAGGATGGTGCAAATTAGCTACGAGGATATTTTTCACAAGTGTTCAAACACAAATATTACTAGTTCATCCAAAGATGCAAGAACAAAGACCAAAGCTTTCTGCCATTGTGGATGGATTAATTCCCACAACTTCACCAAACTCGCAGGCTTCCACGGCTGGCAACCAGTTGCAGTTTGTCAAAAAAGATTCCAACATGAAAGCAAGGTGCATATGTAATGCCTGCAGAAACCTGTATAAGTAATAAACACAAGTGTCTTATCCTTAGCTGGTCATCTGACACAAACCCTACCACAGTAACCTAACATTCAATTTTTCTTAACATTAATACAAGCTGTAACCACTGCAGAACCCCATAGGAGCCTGCAGGGATACGCCATAAGCAAACATTGTCTCTGGAGACATATAAAGAGCCATTTTGGAAGTTATTTATAGGTCTTGATTTTTCAAGCTATACCCCTTTTCTACAGCGTACAGATCATAAATTCATAGAGTGGTTTGGGTTCAAAGGGACCTTTAAAGATCGTAAGAACATCCAGTAGTTCCAACTCCCCTGCCACAGGCAGGGACACTTTCCACTAGATCAGATTGCTCATCCAACCTAGCTGATGATGTCCAAATATCAAGAAAATGCTGAGAAAAATATAAGGCAGTAATTATCCTATGTCAATTACTCCTCCTATATGTTAGCAGGGTAGGGACATGAAACAGAACAAGTAAAAGCCACAGTGTGCTTGAAGTGCCTGTGGAAATGTGTATGCTCTGGTATTTTAAAATATGCCTATATTCTTTTGGACAATCACAGTGAAAACTGGGTAACCCATACCATTACAGGGACCATGCCAGCCTTAAATATTGAGCCATGGTCATACCCCATGTTATTTTAAAGCACACATTATTTTTGTGTTTACACTTGAGAGCTTACACAGAAAGATAAAGAAACAAAATGAAAAATTCCAAGCAAAGTATGGAATATCTTTGATCACTGTGCAAGTTTATTTACAGTAATTCCCAGAACACCCCATTTTGCCAGAGTAGCCAGGTCACACTTCTGGGCCCTGGTTTTATGGATTAGGTTATATTACAACAGATCCTTCTGGTTTTCAGACAATTTAGACAATACAAATCAAAACAACATTTTACTTCAGCTTTTACTAAAACTATTGGTAATACAAAGCAACAGCTATTAAAAAAACCCTGAAAAACACTACTATTTTTAAAAATTATGAAACAGGGACCACCAGAACAAGGCAGATTAAGCAAGGGTTTCTTGCATCTTGACATTCCACAAGCCAATAAATAATATTACTAAATCAGACCCAGAAGGAGCTATATTACGAGGAACCTATAATTTGTAACTCAAGGCTAAGAAGCGATAGTTGCCACGCAATTGTATGCCCTGCTACAGGGGTGGGGGGGATGGGATATATCTCCATTTCCCATAAGTGTATAACAACACATTTCCCCTCCATACTGTCTCAATAGTAAAAAAAAAAACATTCTCATTTGTTTTCCTCTCACGTACAAGGCTGAACAACAAAGGCAAAATTAAAAATTGAAAAGCTTGAAGATGTTTTTTTTTGGATATGAAATTTTAGGTCTGCCACTACCAACTGCTGGCTGAACACTAAAGTAGGGCTTTTGATACCATACTTGATTACGTAAAGCAGTGTTACAGATGCCAAAATAATTAGAATGTGCTTAAGGTTTACATTCAAGATAAAAATAACAGCTCATTTATTTGTATAAATAAGATGCAGTTAATGGGAAAAAAATTAGACAAGCTTTTAACATTTCAGTTATCCAAATTACTAGAAAAATTGTGTTTATTACTATGTGCTCTGGCTGCTTTAAAGGCTCACCTTGTTCTCTGCTTTGAGAGGTAAGATTTTCCTTGTCTACTCTCTGCCCAGACCCTAAGGTAGCATCATTTTATAAAAACCTGTTTGTAGAACACCAAATGCATAAACAATTCCAACCTGCGGAAGCAGTTGGTCCTCACATAGCAAGAGGGGCTGTCCTGCAGGCTTATTCTAAAGCTGCCATCCCACCCTAGTTGCTCAAGAAACTTGCATTTCCTCATGCTAAGCCACCAGTCCATTCCAGCCTGCTGAATACCATCAACTTTCTGCATACACCTAGCAGCTTCTTGTTTGTTCTAAGCAAAAAACTTGCAGCCTCCACACATTTCATGGCCACACAGCCTTGTTACATTTTTTCATGGGATTTGTCCTGCTTTATTTCTGGGAGTTTTTTCTTTTTCATTCAAAGGGCAGATGGTGCCTGCAATTACTGCTTTATTTCCGTTAAGAACAAATGGAGCCAGCACTCAAGCTCATATCCACTCTTCTAGCTCTCTCCTCAACGCAAATGACACACTGAGACCAAAAGAGGCAACACTTTAATGGCAGCAGTCTAAGAGATCTTCTCCTGTAACACTCAAAACCCCCCAAAGCTACTTGTCACATTACTTGACTATCTGGGCTTCCTCTGGGATATTTTTTAAGAATCATAAAATATCACAGCACAAAGGCAACAAAATCTGAATAAAACTGGACTATACAGCACTAAGTTATTGTATGCACAGGAACTTGGAGATGAAGAAACAGGAAGGGATGATTTTCACATTGGTGCATCTGAACAACCAACAGTCATCTCAGGTGCATGCTTTCAGCTGCAATACCAGCTCTCGAGACAAAGCAGAAGCTTTTGACAGGTTGCAGGACTGCAGGCAAGCCCAGTTTCCAGCCTGTAACACTCAAGAGAACTGACTCAACAATTTTAAGTCTGGAAGCAAAGACTATTGGTAATTATAACTGGACACTGGAGAGTAGTTCAGTGGCTGTGCGCAGGAACCACCAGACTGAATTTTGCCTCAGCAGTATTCTACAGCCCACCTGTGTTTCAAATGAAGAAATAAAGAAGCAAACATATAAATAAATTAATAGATGCATAATAATAGATTAATGTAAAGTATGTGTTTGGTCAAACCCATCCCTTGCTACCACAGTCTTTTTCAATTGACGTGTTACTTCATTGTGCATAAAACTCAGCTATAATGGCAACAACAAAGCAACAAAGGAGGCATAAGAAGTGCAATATCGTCACAAAACAGACCAACCTGCCATAACATGCAGATTTTTCTAGATGAACAATAGAGACATTAAATGTTTTAGTGGTTTGCCCAATTTTTGCTGATGAGCACAAAGAGCTGTTACTGAAAATGTCTGTCCCTAAATTGAGAGGCAGTATGCATGAGTCATGATATCAACAGGGGCCATCATGCTTAAGTTGCAGAAGAATCACATTCAGTAGAGAAGAACATATTGTGAATTTCTGGTACAAGTGAGTTTGCAAAGTCAGCAAGTTACTTGGATACCACCAGTAAGCACAAGATGACTACATGACAGCTTTACTATCATGACAAAGATGGGTCCTATTACAATGGTTTGTCTGTTATAGCTAGAGAGGTCTTAATAAGTTTTTATAACAGTGCTGCCCACATTAAAAAAATACGTTTGTCAAATTGAAGGAGATGCAAGACCTACCATGATGATCCAAAGACAAAACTGGTTTTAAGAGAAGAGTTCATAAAAAAATAAGAAAGGAATGGCTGATGTCTACAGATATGTCATAAAGATAAGGGCAAGAAAGGAGGAAAAGATGCTAAAGCACAGGTACAACTGGATATAGACAGGCCTTTCAGTCAGTCAGAATGGAAGCAGAAAGGTTAATTCTGAGCTTTGTATCAGAAGATTGCTGCAGATACTCATTCCTCCATATAGAAACAAAACAGCCAAAAATTAGACCATGAGTTACTGAATCTTGCAAACAGTAACTCCAGTTTAAAAAAAAAAAAAGTTGGGATTTGGATTTCTTGCTTTTTAGAGGACTCCTAAATAGAAATGTATTGCTAAAAGTTTCCTTCAGTTGTAGTCTGGCCAGTCACCCAGATACATTTGTGTTCCTTCACAGCGAAAGTCACCATACACTTTAAGACCCTGGAGATGGGGGTCAACAAAGTATCAGTGGTACAATCTCTAGAGACTTGAAAACACTGAAGACATTTACATGGAGTTTAAAGTAGACCTACACAGAAACTTACCTAAACAAGAGTGTTCAGGATAGAAGCAAGCCTCATCCAGCCAACCTGGGGAACATGGCTGGTGATTCAAGTTAACCACAAACAGCAGTCAGGCATCAAACTTGTCAGGAACAGGTTCTGTACTGACAGTGAACCTGGTACCTGGGAAACTGCTACTAAGCAAGTTCAAGCTGTTGTCACTGCTTTTTTGGAAATAACTTGTCAGAAAGCAATTTGAACTGCTTCCACACACTCAGTCTATATCCTATATCTGACTCAGTGTTATCCCATTTATTTCACCCTCGAGTGTGTCTAGCTGCATGATGTCAAAGCCCAGCCTCATGCCAGACATATAGGTACTCCATCTGCAATACCACAAAGGACTTCAGTGCACTGTCAGCACCCACTCTTATAGCAAAGCTGCTACTATCATCCTCGGCCTCAGAGGATGTTACTATACACAAACAGCCAGTGTTCTCCTGTGAATGCAAGACTGAAAGAGAATAACAAGAAGTTGCATGAGGACAAAGGTGACCCCAGCAGTGAATTTCCAACTTCAATTGGTGTAAGAAAGCTGTAACAGTGGCTGAGATGTTTGCAAGAAAATTAAGTCTGAGCTGGAGCAGCACCCAAAAATAAATGCTAAAGTCACATAAATTGGGGGAGTGTGCTCAACTGTCAGGGACCAAAGAAAAGCTAGACCAATAGCAAAACCTTACAGGATTCCTGCTGGGGGAATCTTTCTCCTTTCTCCTATTAGGAAAAGCCAATCAGCATGGTTCCAAGGCTGTATTTATACCATACAGGGAATGGCATATACTAGAACACCATAAAGATTTTTTTTTGCCTAAACCCAAGGGTCTGTATTTTGAGATCGGTCCTCTCCCTTCTGCATTATATTGCTTAGTAGATGTTTAAACAAGACATTTGTTGTACTGGCAGCTTGGGAACGACACCAGCATCTTCCAGCATCTAGAAAAGGGGAGTATAAACCGCTCAAACCCTAATCTTTGTAGAGCTTTCATAGCTACTAAACAAGAAAATGAAGACAAAAATCAAAAAATGGTGTGCTTCCAGCCTGAGACCACCTATAAACGCATTGTGCAATGAAAGCATCACTCGAATGCCTAGATAAGGGGCAGTACCATTGACCTTGACTCGGAACACGGGACAACTTTGTTGCCACCTCCCGATTCTGCTGCAACATAAAACCCGGGGTGAGCGCTGCCTCCTACAACCCGAACCGCAACACCACGCCGCCGGCTCCCGAGCTTCTTCACGAAGTACTTCCAAGCCCTGTTTCACTCCCTTCGCGGGAAAACGCCGTTTTCCCAAGCACAAGCTGCTTTTTATCCCACCCCACTCGGGGCAGAGGGCTCGCCCCGAGGGTGACACACCAGCCCTGCCCTCCACGCGCCATTACACATCAACCGGTTTTCCGCGCGTTGCGTGCACACAAAGGATAACCCCGGAGCTGCAGCCGGTGTCGCGCCCCGTCCCGCCCCGGGAGCTGCCGCTCCTTCCTCCCGTCCCGTTCCCTCTCCGGGGCCGCGCACCGGGGCTGTGCCGCACACGTGGGCGCGCCCCACCGCCCCAAGATGGTGGGCGACCGGCGCGCCCGCCCCGCCCCCGGCACGGACCGGCCCCGCCGCGCCTCCGCATGGCTCTGTGCGCAGGGGTGTCCCCGGGAGGCGCCCGTGTGTCCCCCCGGGCCACACAAAGGGCCGCAGCCCCGGCTGCAGAGCAGGAGCCTGGGCCGGGCGCGGCGCCCCCCGCCCCACGTGCGCGGCGGGCTCACCTCGTCCTCCCGCTCGCTGCGGAAGCACAGGCACGCCGCCCGCTTCTTGTAGCCCTCCCGGTCGTACGTCCGCGTCTGGTTCGGCTTGAATTTCATCATAGAGGCGGTGACACG
>VXAU01001826.1:1029634-1142952 GCA_013399695.1 Formicarius rufipectus
GTTTATCACACTACCCTTCTGCCTGACTCATGAAGACTAATCCTAGGGAGAGACTAAAGATCCCATGGACTAAACATTTTCTATGGATTTGGTAGTATTAGCAGGAAGCTTGTAAGAATGATCCACCAAGGACAGTGGCTTACTACAGATCTTGCCATTTTAAGTTTTAAAAGAAATAAAGATACTATGGTTTGAATTAAATTTGGAATAGGGTTTAGAATTTGACTGAGGACAAATCTAGTTTAAATGGTTATAAGGCATAGTCTTCGCAAGTCATATCTTGATTACGGAAATGCTAAAACATCAGTTGTTTTTGCAACTGCAAATGTGTTGCTATTGAAAGTGGGGACAGGTGTTTTGAAATCATCTCTTAGACTCAGGATACTTGCCTTGGAACGTGGCTGAAACCAGATTTTGCAATTGAATGCTTGGACTTTGCAACTGGGTACTAGTTTTCCTCTGAGAGTAGGACCAAAATTGTTGACATAAGTGCAGATAATTTCTAGAGATGCATCCTAAGTTGTACCAAACATAGTCCAGTAAAATAAATAAATAAAACCACATGAATTAAAATTCTATAATATAAATGCTAAACATGTGCTTTTTAGTCTTTATCCCTCCTTACTTTTCTGATTTTCTCTGATTATCACAATTATGTTTCCTTTTATTTATTTATATATTTTTATCTTGGGAAGTGTTATCCCCTTAGTATCTATTACTTTTATGCCATATTCATATCTAGATTGCTGCTAGGTGGACTTTGAAAAAGGTCTGCTAAAGTCTTTTGGACCTTTCATGTATGGGAAAGTGACCTGAATAGATCCAGTTGTGAAATTGGTGTTTTGTCTTGAAGGAATGTTGTGAGTTTGATGTGTAAGCATTGCCTCGGTATTAGAGATCAGAAAATGGTGTCATTCTCAACCACTGCAAATTACTAATGATTATATATGAATTGCATTGTGTGGACTCCAGGTATATTTTCCTGGTTCAACAAAGCTGGAACAGTCCCTTTTAACTATGAAGTGATGTCTGCCACTCGATTTGTCCTCAGTTGAGCTTAATGTACAGGCCTCTAATATAGTAAAGTCTAAATTACATAAACTGAATATGTAGTATAAGTACTGTACTATACAAATTTAAAATTGATGCTGACACTACCCAGCCTCAACAGTTTTTAAATATAATGTACGTGCATTATACAGACTTGGTAGTTTATTTTAAGGTAAGATTAGTTCTTTTATGGACTTTGCTGTTACTACAGTTTTGAGTCATGCAGAGAAACTGCTTCAGTAGACTAATTTTTAAAGGTACTGTAAAATTCCTGCTTATTTTAGGGACTGTATACTTCTATGGCTACAACCGTAATATTATTCTCTTGGCAGATATTTGAAGACATCTTTCATGTCTATAGCTATCAAGCATTTGCCACCTTATGAGCTTTAACTTGATGTACAGTATGTTACCTCATTTTCTTTCTCAGTGAATGGACTTTAAATACTAAAGCCAATTTCAAAGATAAAATGATACATAGAAACTATGCTTTCAGGGTTTTGTTTTTTTTTTGTTTTTTTTTTTTTTGTTTGTTTGTTTTTGAGTAATGCTTTATGAATCCAGCTACTTAGACAATGTTATTTCATCATAAGAACACTCTGGAGCACCTGTTCAGTGTGGGCATAATATAAACTCAAAGAGGGTGTTCTTTAATGTTGTCTTTTCAGGTGAACCGTTGGATGATTCTGTTTCCCAGGCCAGTAACTAATGTATACTCCACATTTTCTTTCTGCAGCCACAAGGTAGCTTCTTAACACGTTGACCTTTGATATTCTTGGTGACGTTCGCATCTGACATAACTTGGAGACTTCAGCTTTGTGAGTAATATTTTTGTGCTGTAGAAGTTGAAGAATACTAGAGGAAGAAGAGGATGTTATTGAGTGAGCAAGGGGAAAAGAATGTGCTCAGAAACAGCACATGTAAGGCAATGTGTGAAGCCAGTCTGAGTGTACATATATAGGGTTGTACCAGGGAATGGGTGAGTCTTCTTGAGAATTCAGAAAGGGCAATAAATATTTCTTAAGGGCAGAGAGAGGCAAAGTTGAATGCCCTAGCATAGGGGTAACTATTGAATGAATGTCACAATTAAAAACTAAATTTGATGACTAATAGGTAACTGGATTAATTTATAGAGTACTAGCAAAGAACAGATCCTCACTGATGTGCTAAGAATGAGAGAGGACTGCATCTGCTAAAGAAAAGCCTCATCCAAGAGTCAGAATAATAGCAGAGAGCACGATGAAGGCAATGTCTGCTGAGGTTAGGTCTCCAAAAACTAAAATAATGTTCAACAGCCAGACAGAAGGGAGGAGTGGAGAAAAGAGCAGATCTGTAGCAAAATCTGCAAGGAAGGAAGGAGTCCCGAGGAACTGGTCATCGGTTGTGACCTGATTCCTGTTGAAGTTTGGAACTTTGTTTCTTAAAAGGAATAAAAAAATGCTACTTAACTATGTAAAATAATAGGGAGTAGAAGAAAATGTACAGAATATACACCGAGTCACCTTGCATTCAAAAAATTCTGTGTTTCCCAGTTTCCCTTCTGCTTTTCCTTTCTTCCCTTTACACCTGCTTATTTTGACAGTGATAAGCTAATCCCGACAGTAAGGAAGTTACATGAGGCATAACCATTGCTAGTAGAAGGAAAGTTAGGTCTGCTTTGCCGTGCGGTCTGTTCAAAGATTACTTCAACTTTTATCATAGTTGATTATAATCCAACAACTATAACAACAGCAAAACAGTTTTTCATTGTCATAATTGAAAACCTGGAGGATTAGATCCATGGTGTTTTTCTCACATTTTATACTGTTTTATATTACCCAAATTGTTTCTATACCTGTATTTCAGAAGAGTTTTTACTTAAAAAATTAAATGTGGATGTCTTGTAACATTTCAAGCAGAATTAAATTTTACATTCCCAACATTCTCACATCAGTCTCTGATAATACGTTTTCCTGTATAGATATAGATGAAGATACTGCAAATAGTTGAAATAAAATCTGAGAATTCAGTGTAAAAATAATTAATTCCCTGTAATTAAAAGAAAATTCCTGTATGGGTACACAATTCTTGAACTTGTCGTATCCGGGCTTCTTATAACATCCTTTGAAGGATTTTATTTTTTCCAAGTGCTCTGGGAAACAACAGGATCAGTGGCCTATCTAGTAGCATTATTTCTATTACTTTAATGGTGATCTTGTGCAGAAATGAGCATTATAATGACTTAAGTAGATAATTTAAGCAGTCACTTGAGTGACTCATCAAGAGTCACATAAGTAGACTCCTATTAGCCATGATACTGATTTTACTGGCAAGGAATGTTTGCAAACAGTAATCCAGGCCAGAATGGCCTCTGTTAATCCTAGACAATTACTTTGCAAGGGTAGAGTAAAGCTAACCATTCTTACTTTGTTTAGAAATAGCATAGAAAGATTTTAAACTTTCCTTTAACAAGTCTGCATCTTCCAGCAGTGAAAAAACCTCAAATTGCTGATTTCTGGGCAAAAGAAGACTGAAATAGTTTCAAGTTGCTTTTGGGTCCTTATTATTATTTTATTATTTTGCTTTTGCTCCTCAGCTGTTTTCTAGAACAAAATATTTGTCATTTGAGAAGTTGTAGGCAGTGAGTTCTAGGCTGATCTGAAACTAAGGTGAAGTAGAACTGTAGAAAGAATTTCTGAAAACTAACAAGAGTGAGCATCAAGAAAAAGAATGGAACAGAGAGGGAGAGGCAGGTATGAAGAAAGGGGAAGGCAGATATGAATGACACAAAAAAAAGGAACAAAGATGGGTTTATGGTTCATGCTAGCTGCAGCTAGTGAAAGTGCGATTTTCTCTGCCCATGTGAATTAAACTTTTGGTGTTTGCATCAGTGAAAGGACCTTGCGGCTGCTACCAGCCATCGTTTTGGGAACCTTGTTGCATATGGTATTTCTGATATTTCCTACTTAAAAGAGAGCCAACATTTTGTTCCCAAAATGTGATGACTAAACAGAAGAAATCCTCTGAAAATGTGATTAGCTTTAATTTTTTTACAGACTGGGGTGTTTCTTACACAGAAGTAATTTGGTTGAGTTGCACTAAGAAAATATAAATATCTTCAGAAGGGAAACAAGTTTGTTCCATACATCATACATAAACAGGTTTAAAATCACATTGTCTTTAGGAGGAACACAAAACATTCAGTTATTTAGATGACACTTCTATCAGCTGATAGATTAAACAACATGAATTCTCACTATTTATTGGTGAGAAAGGAATACTTGCTTACCTGCAGGCTGGATGTGTCAGTTTACATGTCTAATAGTATCAGTACTTTGGTACTACATTTTTAATAGATAAAGAAAATAAAGCAGGCATTTTTCTGTATTGTCTTATCAGACAATTGTTGGTAACAATATTGATTTGCTTACAGTATATGAAGTTATTGTAAGCCAGTGGAGAGGCCCGTGGACCTAGACATTCCTGGGTTCAGGAATTGTCATGCTAAAAGCATCGCTTTCAAGGCTCAACCCTCAGTTACAATAACCTCCCACAGATCAAACCAAGTAATTCAAGTGCAACTCCTGGAGTATCACTTTTCATATTTTTTTCCATAATTAGTTGGCAGAGTGAAAGCCTCTTCTGGGGCGGGGGAGGTTTGATGTCACTTGTATCTTCTAGTCATCAGATACAGGCTTTTCTAAATACAGAATCAAAAATGTCAAAATTCAGTTTAAGCACTAACAGTCCTGCCTTGGAGTAGAGGACAGGACCAGATGACATTTTAAGTCCTACTTTTTCAAGTCCTTGTTCTAGAAAGAATTTTTTTCCCTGATTTTTTTTCTTTTTTTCCCCTCCTGTGGGAACAGTGTAGTCTGACTAGTAACTATGTCTCATTTAAGCAAAAGGAGATAAACTGTCAGTCAGCTGTCATTGCTGAAGATCTGTGATGACACTGTGGCATGCAAAATTAAATTTGTGTCTGTGGTGGTATGTCCATGAACCATTTGAGCATTAAAAGTAAGTGTAAATGTTGGCTATCATTTTGCATATTTCTCTCTTTTTCCATAGCAAGAAAAATTTATTCCTAATCAGGGCTTCTTAGGATAAAACCTGTTTTTGGAATGTGTTTCTGCTAGTGTGCTGGAGAACAAGACTCAGCATGAGCTACCATTTTCAATTTCCTTTGACATTCATGATTTCTAGCACAGCAGCCTTTTTTTTCTTTTTTTTTTTTTCTTTTAAATTAGTGCCATATATTTGTAATGCCAGCAAGGATGTCCCATTGCCAGGCAAAAAAAAAAACCACCAAAACAAACAAAAAATCCCAGTGGGAATAAATGGAATTGATTTTTTTCAAAAACTCTTTAAACTCTTAGAGTAACTTGAGTAGCATGCAGGGTTCCAGAGCACGATGTGGTATGAGTTTATTTTGGCAATAGCTGCCATATGCTATTTTTCTTTTTTCCTTCAGACATGTTCTCTCATAAGGGGGGTAGAATGCTAACAGAACATAACTCTAAAGAGAATCACCTTAAATGTATTCCACTGTGGTATTATAAACTGATGCAATCAAACTGCTCGACAGCCAGGATAACTATGCCTAAATACACTTTATATAGAAAAAAAGCTGTTAAACATAACACAATTGCAAAACCTTAAAGCTGGTTCTCAAATATGTGTGAAAGAAAGAGGTGACTAGGAATTTCCTTAATATTGGACTATGCTGTTGGAGTTTCTGGAGGAGTTATGATAATATAGGGGTAGCCAGCCACTGCTGTCACTTACTATTAAAAGCCATACATAATTATATACTTCTTGCTGTATCTTTTTGTGCTGACTATATGGTTTTCTCCTTACAAAATAGACATGAATCATGCATAAACACACATGTATTTTTCCCCCTTTCTCCGGAAAAGGTACTGAGGCAGAAACAGTGTAGTACAAAAGCTTCTCACTACTGTGGGAGGGCAAGGACAGTAAAGCTGAGACTGACAAATACACTTAGGACTCTGAATCCCATTGAAATCAATAGGAATTGGGTGATTAGGAATGCTTGCAAATGTGAGTCTGGCTTCTGGCTAGGCTGCAGAACAATGTTACTCGATGGGATAGGATCAAACAGCACGTTTTGGGTTCTACTTTCTTTCTCATGTTGGCCCTATCCATTGTTTGAATAGTGCTACTCAGCCCTCAGGCCACCATCAGTGATGGGTTTGTTGACAGCTTCTTCTTTATGACAATCATGTTGAGCTTTCCATTGACAGTAATCCACAACAAAGACTCCTTAGTTTCTGTGTGTCATCCATCTTTATTTTGATTCTCTATCAGCCACAGATGTCAGTGCATCGTGCATATTGTTTCTCACTTAGCTTAAAAAGGCAGTCCTTTCTGCAACCAGTAGCATACATTTTTATTTAAGAAAGCTACTTGTTTCTGTGTTTATTTTATGTTTTTGTGCAATTAAATGCAATGTGTCCATCTACCCTATCAAAATAAAAAGGGTGAAAAGATTTTAATCCTGAGTTTGTGTGGTGGCACGTTTCATGTTTCATTGTTGCAAAGGCGAGGTGACAGGCAGTGACTCTGGGTTTTTCTCTCTGATGTGTTTGTCCCTTTTTCTGGATGCCCATAGTTCACATGGTCTGAAATGAAAGGTATAACATGCTCAGTGTGTATATCTGCTGTCACTACATTGTGCAAACACAGCCATCAGTGTCTTTTGAACTGCAGTCTGCCTTGAAGTGCTTCTTGTGGAGCTGCCCACACAAGAAATTATGTAGATAGAAGTTGTAGCAGAAGCTCCCAGCCTTTGCCTTCAATCTTGAGGTGGAAACTAAAGATAGAATTTGTTTATTGGCAGACAAAACCCCAAAATCCTCAAGAGCAGCCTGAATATTTTAAAACAATATTATAGTGTATATGAATGTATGAAAGGTGCTACAGAGGCAGTAATTCTTCCAACAGTGCCATTCTACATGGGGTGTATGCTCAGGATTAGTTGATAGGAAGGTGACTGTTCTATTTTCTAGTTTCTTCCCTCTCTCTCTGCCACATGGCCTCTTGCTTATTGTGTACAAAAGCTTCAGAGCTGAAACTGAGTAGATGATAAAAATCCCGGAAAATCTAAGACATTTGTAAGTCTTAACATTTTGTTAGTCTTAGTTCTTTCCTGGATGCTTGGATCACCAAAATAATTTTTTCAGAATAACTTCTTAGTGGGGCTTCATGTCTGTATAACATGTTATAGTCTACCTTAAATACATACCTGTACTGCAAAGTAGAATTAAATGTTGCTATAGTGTAATATGTTGCTTTCAGAAAAAGTTAAAAGGGAAAATTATTAATCTTGGCAAACTAATAGGAGTTTCTCACAGTTCAACTACGTCTCCTTAAATTTTAGTATAATTGGAATTCATAAGAGCATTAAGTTAGGCAATCAAAGTGTGATACAGTGAATGTCTAGCTTCTCTTTGTTTTGAAATAGCAGTCATCAGGATGTCTTGGAAGTTTGCACTTGGATAGATATAATTCTCTGGATGCTTCTCAGCTTTTTTATGTCACTTACTGCTTTCCAGTTGTGACCCATAGTTTCTAATAAAACCTAGCCTAGTCACAAAATTTTGGTGTCTCAAAATAGTTGAGAAGGCAAATTGCCAGTTTTGGTGTCTATGTGAGTTCAGAGCACTAATGACAACTACCTGTAACTGTATCTACATTACAGTTAAATGTGTGAGAGCAACACTTGCAGGCTAATCCTGCTAGCCCAGGCAATAACACTGAAGTTACTAGCATTGGATTTAGCTTCAGCTGTACAAGTCTGCGCAGTATCCTGGTCCTGTGTGGTAGCTGAAACCCTGCAGTGCTACTCTGCTTATAGCTATTGAGTTTTGGTGTAAGTCAGCTTCATTCTTACCTTTGACTGCAGTTTACAAGCAGCCTTAAACTCATTCTGAAGAAAGAGGGCATTCTAGTAGTAATAGAAAGCATTAATTTGATGAAAGAGGTGATGTTGCGTATTATGACTATTTGCTCAATCTTACGACTGCTTCCTTGACAGGAAAGTGCTAGCATTGAAGCATCAGCAGCCAGACTGTCTGCCTGGCTTTTGGACTGAGCTTGACCAAGAAGCTATGTTTATGTGCAGTTCATATAGACCATCCAGCTATTTTCTTTATCTTTTTCTTCTTCAAATGAAACTAGTTTCAGCATTCTTTGTGTGACCTGTGATTATTGTCCTTATTGCACTTATTAATGTTCTTAATGCCACATGTATGAATCAGGCTCCAGGAGCTCATGAGATCTGGAAAAAAATGCACTTAGACATGACTTTTGTTTGCTTTCCAAGTTTTGACTCACTGGAGGTTCACATTTTTAAACTTCTTTATAAGAATGAACTTCATTACAAATCCTCTTTAAAAAAGTCAATGCCCTCATGCTTCCAAGAACAATGTAAGACTGGGTTTGAATCCCCTCAGCTGACTAGTCTCTTCCTCCCTTAATATGTCAGACTACAGGCAGCTATGGAAAAGGTAGGGGATGCCACCTTCTGCTTTGGTAGTGCTTCTAAGTGAAAACGTGTTATACCTAATGTTTTAATCTGGTCTTGGTGTGGTACTTGTGCTGTAAGCCTGTCTGTTGGGTTGATCAGCAGACAAAGCACAGGCCTGATAACCTGTGAGCAGTAGGCACGGGATGAGCCCTTGAAATGCTCAGCTAAACCAAGATCTTAGCACACAGTGGGGTAGAATGTCTGGCACTTGGCTAACATCATTGGTGAGAGTTAGAGTACCAATAACTTTCAGGTGCCAGAGCTTTGAAAACAGATTGATATTTATAAATACAAATGTTACTCAGAGAAGAGCTAGTTGGTATGAGGTCACATGTTACTGTGCCTCAATAGGTCTCTATGCTCTGTCCTCTTAGTATGTGGCAGACACGAGTGCTTGGAGTGAGAGAACTCCTCAGTGAAGGGAGCTGATCTGCTGAGTTACATTGATTTTTTTTTTGTTGTTGTTGACTTACAGAGCCAATTACTGTAGATCAGCTGAGGTGTGATACTTGTTTAGTTTCCAGCATTTCATTTGAACCTTTAAGCCTTTAGACTCCTGAAAATCTCTGTGGATGTGGCATTAATGATGTAGAAGCAACTTATATGAAAGTGCTTTTATGTACCAGTTGACCAGTGAAGACACTTAAGCCTACATTTGAATGAGAGAGGAGCAGCTGGCAGAGCATTTTTCCACACTGCTTTGGAACTTGCACTTTCCCCAATACCAAAATAGTTCTGGGACACACTACAGTGGCCCACTTGTTTTTCGTAGCAGTAAGGGGTTGGGAAGATTCTGATGGAAGATTGTAAATATATCTTTTCAGCTGTTGGGCTATGTTTATTATCCAGCAAAAGGGAACTACTGCTTTAGTATATCTTTATAACTGACACTCTAAAAATATATTCTCAACCAAAGGGTAAGTGTCTCTTTTTTTAGAGTGACTGTATTCATATGGAGTACAATCATAAACTCATACAAGGGAAAGGAGACAAATCCATTTTGCTGAGTGCTAGAAGAATGCATAGCAGTGTGTATATGTCAAGATAATGAGGATAAAATTTGCTAATAAATTGAGGGTAAGTTCTCAGTGAACTGATACTTACTCTGTAATTTTAGCTACAGTGAATCTTCCTAACATTGCATTGCCTTTTCCTTCCCTCTAATCAACATACACAATCACTCTAAGTAGCAAAATATTTGAGGGTGGAATTGTGGTTACAGAAGCCAGAAAATGGGAATTAATTTTTCTGCCTTTTTTTTTAGTTCTGGAGACTTTATTACCTTCAAACAAAAAATATTACCTTCCACCACTCTTCACATCATATATTTGCTCCAAGATAGGGGGAATGATAGTTCTAGGGATTTGAAAGTAGGCTTTCACATATTAATGGCTGTAATGATATGATAAATGCCAGGACAGAAACAAAGTCTTTTTGAAAAGAGTGCAATTGCAAAAAGGAGTAAAGAGTGCAAAACTGGCACTGGATTGCTCAGCATGAGAGAGTAGTTTCTCCCACTTAGTGTTATAACTCTTACTTTCTTTCAAAATTTTAGTGGGGAGGCGTTGGCAGAAAAATGTAGTATTACAAGGCTGTCCTAATTCTGTATAGAGGATGATGAGCTTGTATCCCATGAACAAATATATCCCAAGCTTCAAGATGCTATGGGATCATATTTCATTTACATCATAAGTTATAAATGGTCTCTATATTAGCTTTTCCCTTCCTTCCATCACCTTCTACCTTCCAAAATTCCTCTAAATAGATTACATCTCTTCAGAGTTGTATTTGCTTTGCTAATAGCTATTTTTGGGCTATCAAATGGCCTGCTCTACAGCTGAAACTCTGCTTTAGTGTCTTCTCTAATTTAGGAACTTACTTAGAATGTAAATTTCAAAGGCCTGAAGTCTCATTTTCATAACTGACTGATGAGCCTAAGACACTTTTGCTATACTTGAAAATTTTAACCCAGACCTTACTTCTTTTTAGAGAGAACTAGGTACACACAGAGTACAAGTCTGAAAAATTTTCTCATTGGCATGATTTCAAATGTAGGTTTCCTCTTTATTTAAAGGAAGACAAACTCACCTACTCTCTGCTGAGTAATTTGGTATGTGCTGGACTGTATTGAATTAGATACTGCCATAGCTAAGATCCTTCTATGTCTCAAGGCTTCCTACAGGGGCTGCTGAAGATTTCCTGAGAAAAACAATCTGCTGCCTTAGAGAATGTGCATGGGTGGCAATACAACTGTAATAAAAGGACTTAAGTTTATCCTTTCCTGGAAGCAAGATCTTGATGAAATAGCTGCAGCCAGCATGACACAGCCCTATGATTGCAATGAGGACACAGAAAGGGGCCTCACATCTGTTAATTACACTAACATGGACTGCAAGCACAGTGCAAGTAAGCACCTAAGTCTTCTATTTTATTAATTTCTCCAATTCAGTTTGGCAAGAATAATAAAAGATCTGTCACCTACAAGAGTGAGGAAATTGTTTACAATAGACAGTACAGAGAGGAAGGCAATAATATTTTTTTTAGGAATAACATGTACCATTCTGCTGGTCTGTGTCAGGGAGGATGAATTAGAACTAGAGCAGGTGCAGGGGAAGGCTACGAGGTTGATCACAGGAGTGGACACCATATTAGAGATGCCCATAAAAGCTAAATAAACTTACATCTCTATAAATATGTGGAAGGGGAAAGTCCAGTTAGATTGAAGATGTGGGGACGAGAACATATGGATGTGAACAAAGCTAAAATCTATTTCAGTAAGGTTTTTGAAAACACCTAACCTTTGCGTGTGGGGTGTGAGAATGGAAGTCTTAACTTCACTTAGGACTGTTGAGTTTAAGAAAGCAACACTTTGATACTGAGATGATGACAATCTCAAGATTGAATTGATTATTTTCTGTCCTGTTCCTGTGTGGTTTTTATAAGAAGATATGGTAACAAAAATGTTAACAAAATCTCAGTTCTAGAATTCATAGAATAGTTGAGGTTGGAAGGAACCTCTGGGGATCATCTAGTTCAATCCCTGCTCAAGCAGGGTCTGCTGTGGCAGGTTGCTTAGAGCTGTGTCCAACTATGTTCTGAATATGTCCAAGGATGGAGACTCCACATCCTCTCTTGACAGCCTGGTCCAAGGTTTGATTACCCACACAAAGTAAGAGTTTTGTGTTCAGATGGAATTTTATGGTGTTTAATGTGTGCCAGTTTCCTCTTACTCTACCACTGGGTACTACTGAGAGAGTCTAGTTCCCTCCTTTTCGTTCACTCCTACCTGATGTTTATACACATGGATAGGATCCACCTGAGCCTTTTCTTCTCTGGGCTGAACACTTGCAGCTATCTCAAGCCTTTCATGTCAGATGCTCTCGCCTCTTAATCACCTAAATTGCTCTTTTCTGGACTGACTCCAGTAGACATCTTGCAGTGGGAAGCTGTGCTGGTTTTAGCTTGGGTAGAGTTAATTTTCTTCACAGTAGCTGGTATGGACTGTGTTTTGGATTTGTGCTGGAAACAGCAGTGATGATACAGGATTGATGATACAGGGATGTTTTAGTTACAGCTGAGCAGCGTTGACACAGAGCCAAGGCCTTTTCTGCTTCTCACACCACCCTACCAGCCAGGAGGCTGGAGGTCCACAAGGACACAACTGACCCCACTGACTAAAGGGATAATCCATACATATAGTGTCATGCTCAGCATTAAAACTGAGGGAAGAAGGAGAAAGGTAGGGAAGTTTGGAGTGATGGTGTTTGTCTTCTCAACTTAACCACTGTGTGTGATGGAGCCCTGCTTCCCTGGAGGTGACTGAATACCTGCCTGCCCATGGGAAGTGGTGAATGAATTCCGTGTTTTGCTTTGTTTTCATGTGTGACTATTGCTTCCCTCTTAAATTGTCTTGATCTCAACCCCTGACTTGTCCCTCTTTTACTCAATTCTCTTCCCCATTCTACTGGGGGCAAATGAACAAGTGGCTGTGTGGTGCTTAGTACCTGACTGGGCTTAATCCATGAGAGAAGCCCGGCAGTGGACTCAGCACTAAGCTGTGTATCACGAGGGCTGAATACAAGGGAAGGGACGTACCTTGCTCTGTTGGCAGTGCTGTTGCTAATGCAGTCCAGGGAGCTCTTTGCCTTCTTTGCTGCAAGGGCACATTGCTGGCTCATGGTTAACATATTGGATGAAAAGACCTCCAAGGTCCTTCTCTGCAGAGCAGCCTTCCAACTAGTCGGCCTCTAGCCTGTACTGGGGCCACAAAGTAGACAAACTAGAATAATATATGGAAATTAGTGAGGGTAGGAGAGATGTGGCAGATTTTAAAAGCAGCTTCTCAAATGTCTTTTAAAGTTCTCTTTGTTCAACACGTGCAGTTTTAGTGAAGTTTACAACGATACTCTTTTTAACACTAGAAAACAATTTTAGTAGTTCTCAGTCATGCAAATTATTCTTTAGTAAAAATAGGTCCTTCCAGCTGAGCTACCTAATGGTGGAAGAAAAGGCAATCTCAGACACTCCTAAGAAGAGGGGGATAAAAAGCTTACAAATCCAGTTCATGTTGTTCAGATGCTCAAATTATGTCATCCTGAGGTGTGTCTTGAGGCCTAAACAGGCTTTTAGTTGACAGTAGTGCAGATATATATTACAACATTCTGTTTCCTGAACAGCTTGAAACAAGAGAGGAAGCCTGTAGACTCCAACAAAGCTTAAAGTCTACACTCAGAACAGTACATGAAACATTAATTAAGCCAGAATTAACCCTTAGCATGGCTCAGACACCAGAGGCAAAAGTGAGAAGTGGTAATACACCATCACTATCCCAGAAATACCTCTAATTAAGAATAAAAAAATTAAAAGAGAGAATTACCCAAAAGATAAGTTTAGCTTTGATTGTCAAAGTTCATATAACAAGAGTTGTCTACTCAATACAATGCTAATAGGACTTAGAGATTCTGCATGTACTAATGAACAATGAAACATCCACCAAGATTTACCCAGGCCATCACTAGACTCCCACCCTCAGGCCAGAAAATGTGCTGAAAGACATTTGTATTCTCAATCTCATGTCAGCCCGCACCTGCTTGATTTGCAATTTAAATACTATTTCAGAGGATGTGGATCTTTATTGACACCAAGAATTCTCCTAAATACTTGTCCTGGTTTTAGTAGCCAGGATCAGTTTGTCACTGTGTGGGTGTGTATTCTAAACCCTCTATGTCATTTTTCCCCATGAACTGCTCACAATGGCCCATTTGCAGTACTTGTCTAAGGCACACCCAACCCGTCAGGTTACAAACTGGGTGTTCAGGAACTTCTGTGAGATAAGGAATNTCCATCGTATGTTTCTTATTTGAACTTCTTTAAGGTCTTGATGGGAAACCTACTTCCTGCCGCCAAAATAAGTTATAGGTTACTTCTAATTTAATATACTAGTCACTGATAACACTCAAATGATAAATTCTGTGTGTGTGTGTGTGTGTGTTATGTACCCTGGGAATGCTATTTATAAGTTGATCTGATTTAATTCTACTGTACTGAGAAATTCTGTTAGTTCTTTAGTTAGTACCACCTGTTTTAGCTAGCCTTTAACTGTTCTAGCTAGCCTCCAACTACATCTGGCTGAAGTGGGGTCTTAGCATTTATTCTAAAATTTGAGCACGTGTCCTAGAAATAGTGGTTAGAGTGGTGATTTTCAGAACTGGCCTGTTAGTGCGGGATGGGTAAAACCATGAACAGCAGATATTGCAAAAACTATTTGTCTATAACAGTTATCTAAATATGTCTTTCAGAGTACTGAAATTTAAAAAGCCTGTACACCAGATTCTTGCTGGCATAGGTGCATATCAGAGGTATCTCCTTACAACAGTGTTAAAGTGAGAAAACTATCCATTTATGTTGCTCTAAACAATACAGAACTTGAATAGCCACATTTTTTCAACCAGACCTTCACCAAAGCTCAGATTTAAAGAGTCAGAGGGCTGGCCTACACTGTACTTACTTTGGCAGTATTTTTATCTGCTCCACATGACTGTGTGGTAACTGCTTTTTAAAGGATGACTATTTCAGTGAAGGTGAAAATATTACTGAGTGTGTGTGCATGTCCTTAATAGCTGGATGTCTTTACTCACATCAGGATGAGCCAATCCTATAACCATGGTTATAGGCCTATAACTGTGAAAGTCAAAAGCAAAATTCCCTAACTTGTAAAATGAGATGGTTAAAGAGGATTTCTGAAAGGCTTTAGAAAATAAACATGATTCAATTTACATGTTAAGTACAATGTTTCCATAAACATATTTACTAATTGCCTAGGGCCTTCACAAGCGTTTGCTTAAAAATCTGTTCAAACAGATATTGAATCATAGGAATATAAAATTTACTTCAAAATTCTAGTTTGTTACAACTTGAAACTTGGAGAGAAGCTAAAAGTCTGTTTTCTTCTGTTGAATTCTCTCAAGGAGCTAAGACCTGCAGAAGGCAAATTGTATTCGGTAAATTTCCTTATGAAGTTTGAATTACCCTTTTAAATACAGATTAGATTTCCCAGGAATTATGACTACAGAGACTTCAGAAATTTAATGTGTTAAGTGGCAGTTTAGTGATGGACACTCATGTTTCCTCACCAGTTACTGAATGTCTTCAATGCAATCTTGACGTCCAGCCTAGTTTTTGACAAGCTTTCTGCCCTAAGAAATCCATCCTATTTTTAGCCTCAGCTTATACCCTGTGGAAATGCATTCTTTTAGGTTTTCTCCAAAAATGAGCAGAATTTCTTTTGCCACATTATGAACATAGATTCCTGAAACACCTTGCTGCCTTAGAGATTGCAGACTGTAGTTTTTCTAAGTCAGCAGTTGTTTTCACATCTCTATTTTTCTCCTAATGGTCTTGATCAACTTGATTTAGTTACTGGTGGGATCTGAGTTGGAGCAGATTTGGAAAGGTGAGAGCCTTCTTGGGTTTCAAATCCTGACCCGAGAAATCTATGTAGAATTTATTGCAGTGCAAATCATTAAGTGAAACTCAGCTGATTGGAGCCGTTTTGTTGTTGAATATGTGTGTGGTATCAGTTTTGTAGGATACCAGTGATTCTCATTAATCTGTACAATACTAGTTGTAAATGCTGTGCAGTGTTTGTCACAGAGACTGATTAATTTTGTTCATGTGATTTGCAAGGTCAACTTTTCTATGACAGTGTTACAATATCTCTGCTTGACTTGCTGGAACTTTTTACATTTTTGTTTGTGTCCTAGTATGGGCATAGGAAATGGGAGCTATAATTGTGTAGCTTCTTCTCTCTCTCTGCATACAAATTCCATTGGTACCATCAGGCAGGCATTGGCTCTTCTGTTATTTCAATGGAGCCCATTTTTCAGTCTATGTATACCATCACAGTATTTGACAGCTGCCATGTAGTCCTTTGAGTAATCTGTTTGATCATCTGTACTCCACTTCATCTCTCATTCTCTGCTGATGGAGTGAAGATGATCTGTTAGAGTGTTGCCTTTGATTGAAAGTTTGCTTTGATAGTTTGTTTTGCTGTAGATGTCTTGCTATGAATATGTTAAAAATGGTGTGGCCAAAATTGTTACAGGTTCTTCAATGTACTATTGTATCTGCAGGAAGGATTCCAAGGGTAACTGTAACTTCCTTTTGCTAGACAGCATTTATGTCTTCTCTCCCACATCTTTTCATTAATAAAGTCCTTTTTAATAAACTGACAAATTTAAAATGCTTTTTTAATATTTATCTTTTTTCTTGAATATAGAAGGTCAAGACACAAAGCATTTCTGATGTTAAATGTTGAACATTAAATATTCTGGGAAAAATGGCAAATCAGATGCCTCATCTGAATCTGTTTTATGGTTCAGCACCAGGTTATGCTTAGTCTATTCTTTTTTATCTTTTTTTTGTTTGGTTGGTTTTTTTTTTGTTTGTTTGTTTGTTTTTGTTTTTGACAGACTTTCAAACCCATATAAGGATTTGAAATATTGACTCAGAATAAATGTGTTCCCACAAAGTTCCTTATTCACTGGATTGGTAAACAGCAATAAAAACATATTTTCAGAGAACTTTCAAATAACCTGAATCACCACCTAGTTTTCCAGCAAGGTAGTTTTATTGTTGGGACTGCAAAAGTGAAACATAAACAATGACTTTGATTTTTGTTAGCACATTCTGTCTGTCCTTTTGATTTGCACCAATGCACAACCTGTAAAGCTACTTCAGGGGAGTGTCTACTGGGTGTACATGCTGAATAGTAAGCCTGTAATAAATGCAGTGGCATATGAAACCTCACAGACTTCTCAAATAAGTCCACATATATGGAGTATCTCATTAGACAATTCCAGGTATTCTCAGCCTTGTATTTACAAGGTTCAGTACAGATGATAGTGTAAATTGACATGTTGACCAGTACTGACTAGTGACTAAAAACAGTTATGAAGATAACTAGTGTCACCTTGTTGTTTGGAAAATGTTAATCCATCCATTTAATACTGGAATCTGACAGAGAGTCTGAAAGAGAAATCCATGGCCTTTTCTGCATGAGACCTAGCTGGCAAACAGCCTGTTGGCATAGTGCAGATAACAAGTTCTTTTGGCAGAATGCATTCACATTTGGTGTTTCTGTTGGCAATCTATTTCTTCATGGCTTCAGACTGTATTGGCAAAATATATGCAACATGTAAGATGATCTTGGTAACTGTGCCTGTAACTGTGCTGTGCAGTACTCATCTTAAAGCCAAATGTGCTAGCTCTTCATTCTGCACTTGTTAGGGGGTTGTTATTGCTGAATCTGAGGGCATATGCAAACAGCCAATTCTCCAGCAGGAAAAACACTGGGTAGTTCTGGAATTTTAAAGGTCATTCAAGAGCAACCTCACTGATTTGTGGATAGTCTGTGTGCCTGGCTAGTTCTGTTGTCTTTGCAGATAAGATGGTTCCTTGTTCATAAGGTAGCTGTGTCATCACTTGCTGTGAAGGGTGATGAGGTTTGTGTGCAGTCTGAGATGTCTATGTGTAGATCCAACTATGTTAACATGCCGTTATTTGGCATACAACTAGATGAGACTGCTTCTGAGTATTGAATACTGAATATCCTTCAACAACTATGGAACTCTGCATTAAAGCCACAGAAACTGCTTCCTCAGGGCTGTTTTTAGCATTCTTCACATTTTCTCATTCCCATCGTAGAATCATAAAGTTATTTAGGTTGGAAGGGACCTTTGGAAGGTTGTCCCCTTCGAACAGGGCAGGTTTGAAAGGATCAGGTTGCTCAGATCCCTATCCAGTTAGGTCTTCTCCAAATTTTCTCTTGTAAAGACTGGACAAACACAGTTTTTCCATTCTCTCTATGTACATTATGTGCTTCATCTCCCAGTGAACTCGGTAGGTAGCTTCCTCTGCAGTCCCTGCAGCACATCAACATTTTTCTTGTGATGAGGAGCCACAAACTAAATGTGGTACTCAAACCTATCTATAAAATAGTGAAGCTGTACTGATATGTGGAGTGGTTTTGTCCATTGCAGGATGGACAAGGCTTTGTTCTGTAAGCAGAGCCAAGATGCCCCAGAATGAGTGAACATCAAAGAATAACATTGTCTAATGAGAAACCTGGTTTTCTACTTCTGAAATGGTTCTGATGGTGAATGCCACATGTTGTATACTACATAACTTCTGCAAATATTATGTCCTTTATGGACCTGTTCAGGTGGATAAATAAGGTGCTTGTACTACCTGTTGAAGTCAGAGACGTGACAATTCCATCTACCAGTTGTTTGAGGGAGCATAAAAGAGAGTGTTGTCACAGTATGCACTATCCAGACAGTGACTGTTTTTGTTATCACATATGCAGAAATTTTTTTTAGGAATTAATTTCGTGGCATTTCCATCAAATAAAGAGTAATATAAATCTGTATTTTCAGAAATCAGACTATTGTCAAACTTAGATCACAATATGAGCAGTGCTTCCCTTGACATCTATAGTTGCTACTGCATAGGAAGATGCATGGCAAATCTTCTCCTCCATCGATGTTCTATGCTCCTATACATGGAATGAGGAAGATGATGTAGGTCTTCAATAAAGGTTATTTTTCATGCTGTGTTGTAGATTCTGGGTTGCCAACATTTTGATCTTCTGATCAAGAATGCACCTTTATGTTTGTTTGTTTGTTTGTTTTTTTCCTTTGAAATTTGTAGCTTATATTCTTGCACTTTTCAGTCTTTCCATTTTTATTATAAATGGAAGAGATTTTATGTTTCCAATATAGAAAAAAAGAGCTGCTCTGATCTATTTCTTTCCTCTTAGCCATGTAGAGTATTCTGTATGGTAAGGTGTACTCTTCAGATCTATACAGTCCATACAGTAGGATCTGATAGCTTAGAAATCCTAGAATATCTGTCATTCTGTTGTCCGTTGTGGAGGCACTCTGACTGCCCAATAGCTTGGAAGTGATGGAAACTGTAAGCAGCTATAACAAACGGTCTCTGAGAGGAGTGTATGTATGCCACAGGCTTACTGGGTGAGATTCATCTTACTAAACACAGACAATTCTTCATTTGGACTTCATTTATTGTGTGTGGAGGGAAAGAGGCCTTGTTTTTTCATTTTGAAGCACAATTTTTCTCAGATATGTGATGGGAGCTGTGATTGGCTGTAGGCAGAAAAGATTAGGAAGTGGACCTTCTAGAGAAATAATTAATTAATCTATGTAGCTTTCATTACCCATAAAGTGAGTTGATAAGATGGTAAATATCCATCATTAACACTATTACCACCCTTGCCTCTCCTAACTCTTGAGTTTCTTTTAGTTTCTTTTTTTAGATTGAGGAAATGGGGGGGTGAATTTGGGAAGTGAAGTTGACAAGAAGCTAACACTGTGCTGATAAAGGAAAGTAAGTTATATTGGGCTGTCTTAACCACAGATGTTTCTTCTGAAATATGTAGAGACTAAATTTAGAAATTATCTGTTTCTGTAGCCATTCACTGTAGTTCATGCCAGGCAGTTTATATCTGTAGATGGATGCTATTTTTAGAGGGAAATTAAGGAAGCCACCTGTCTTCACTGCATCCTTGACATTACCTTTTCTTAATTCTGAGAACCACAAGAAATTACCATATTTTACTACAAAGATTTTTATATAGCAATCACATTATTACCCTACCTTATATAGAAATACTTAAATTAGCCTTATATCAATTAACATCAAACAATCCAATCAGTTCAGCACAGGCTAACTTTTTGAATTTGCTTTTCAGGCAGGCTTTGCAGTCTGTGCCGAGTTCTGTAGCATCAGTGCTATGCTGCTTGCAGGCTACCTGATTAAGTACCTTCATACGATACAGTCATGCCTTGCTGGACATGTAGGCATGCCCTATTAGACTGTGTGGCACCAAGCAGAACGGGTTACTCTCAGGGTCACAGTCTCTTACTATAAATCTGAGACACAATATAGGTGGCATACTTTGCAATTTTTTATGTCCAAAATTTTATGGAAGGAGGTCCAGGTTCCAATGGCATAAAACCAGGTGAAGAAATAAGTTTTGAATGTATCAGCAAAGTAATATCACTAGCATTAGTGATTAGAAGCAACAGGTTGGAATGAAGTTTTGAGGTATGTGCATAGAACTGGTGACTGCTTCAAAATAAGTAAGCTATTAACTGTATGTCTGGGTACTCATTGAATTTCTTGCCACTAGCAATGTACTTTCTAAAGAGATCTGGATATACTATTTTTTGCACCAGTAAAACTACTTGTGTTCAGAAGGGGAGCACTAACTGAATAGTGTTGAAAATCTAATAAGCAAAAGCTTAATAGCTTCTGAAGTTAGACTAGTAGTCTAACTAACTGCCTAGGATGGCGTTACCAATTTGCAGTCTCTTGATGACTTCTATGCTTAATTCTGTTTTCTGAACTGAGTGCTGGTGGATAACTGAATAATTTTTTACAGTACCTCCAAGCGCTGTTGAGGCTTTCACACTCAACATTTAGAGATACAATAACCTAGAAATATCCAGGTGTCATGATAAAGTGTAAGATACAAAAGCTATCATGGACCATGAGTTTATGAGCTGAAACATTTACAAGTTGCTGTTGCAAAGGAAAGTGGTTGCAACTTCACTGTTCTTTTTTGGCCATACTAATAATGCACTAATTTTCACAGCCTTACTTAGATTCGTGAGTTACTTGAATCCAAGTGTTAATGAGAGTATTCACAGCAACATTTACTTTAAAAATATTTTCCAACAGCAAGGCTGAATTACCCTCAAGAAATGTCATTCCTTAGGCATCTGTTTTTATGATAGGAGGAATTGCCCCATTTAAGTTACAGAACTTCTTCCCCTTGTTACAGAATCCCTATTGAGCTGGTGAGAATGGACACCTAGCTACCATCTAGTTAGATTCTGTGGGACAGATGGATCCTACCCACCCGATAACAGTTAAAGTAGTATTTTTTTACAGTAAGAAATTCTAAGTATTAGCCACTGTAGACATTTCAGTGTCTTCTCGACAAAGGGAGAAACACTATTTTTTAGGGCAAGATTTTACAAAGTATTCAGATATAGGTGTTTTGAAGTATATCTACAGGAAATAAACAGTGGGAAATGTAAACCTTTACATTACACATAATGTGTGAAGTATAGATGGGGTGAAGTCCAGTCTTCCATTCCCTGTAAGTTTCATCCAGTTTAAAGGCTGCTCTGTATTCTGTCAGTTAAAACATTTCCTGAAGGCTCTATTCCAAAGGGAAAGAGCCATATTATTGGAGAAATTTATACTTTGACTTCTACCTGCTTCTGATCCCAATCTAATAGTATATTTTCATTTGTTGGCATGTGACCACTTAGGGGCTTCTGTATGGATGAAAGGAACAACGACCACTATCTCTTCTATTTGTTTCAGTGAGCAGCACAAAACCAAATGTATGAAGTTTTGGTCTCACCAAACGCATATCAAAACTGCCATGGATTTTAGTGGCATTAAGATCTCACCACTGGTATGTTTATGAACTTTATTTTCTTTGCACTTCTGCCCTGCTCTGTCGGGGTTTTTTTTTGAGAACAAGAGGAAGTGGTTACCCTTTTGTTCAAACCAATGAAACTTAATAGGCTTTTGTTGTAACTTGAGTTAAGGCACTTCATAAGGTTGCTGTTGTAATATGTAATAATATAGTCTAAGAAAGTACCGGCCTACAGTTATTTACTCTATCATGTTTCACACATGTAGCAGGAGTTTTGAGTCAACAGTCAGTTGTTCTGAAAGGTGATTTGACAGTAACCTATTCAAACTGTCAATACCAGACCACAGGACTAATGGAGCAGATACTGTTTGCCTTGCTGTTAATTCTCTAAAACTGTCAACACTGTTGGAAACTCAGCTGATGTTTGGGGGACCACTGTCAAATTCAATCATACTTATGTCAGAGTATTTTCTTTGCAACTGTAATCTGGTGATGGCTTTGCTAGAGGAATTAAAAGAGCTATAAATCCCACTCCTCTTCCCTGCCATTAGCACCACCCAGTGTGGTGTGCACTCCTCATGGCATGATGAGGCACTGTCTCGTGGGTGTATGAAGCATACCAATACATGAAGCATGTGTATCCAGTGCTGGTTATCCCTGCAAATTAAAATGACTGATTGAGACTTTGGGATCGGAGTGTGTGGACAAAGGTGAAGGGGAAAAGGAAAACAAACCCGAGTTGTTGTTTAGGCATTTCATAATGTTTCCATTATGAACAGGAAGAGGTAAAGAATTAATTATACAAAATGAAGCCTCATGTTTAGAAACTATGCTCTGCAGGCAGAGCTTGTTGACTGAATCAGGTGAAACTCCTGCAGAAAACCTTCTCCTTTATCGGTGAGTTAAGTTTAATAGCCTTTCAGGCTAAAACAAAATTTAGGGATTTGCAACAACAATCCTATGGTTCTACAGAGACAACAACATGTCTATAAATTGAAATTGCTTATCAGACAATCTCCATTTGTCTGACCTACTTTCTACTTGTTCTGTAAGCAACCACAAAAAGAAAGTTTGGGGATGACAGAAGGGGCAGTCAGAGAAGCAGATGAGAGAGACAGAATGTTAAGTAGCTTACACATGTTTTGTACCTCATAATTTGTAACCAAAAGAAAATGAGCAAGGTGGAATGATGAAAGAAATCTGGTGTTTGATTAAACATAAGCCTAGAAGAGTGATACCTTTCTCTTGGCTATCACCAGTGACTGATGTGGAGTTGACTATCTCTGAAGAGTCATTGTAAGGATCTTGCTGCTTTTTATCTTCCTGAAATTAATGAAAAAAATAGTCTGTATTCTGAGGAAAAACTACTTTCTCAAATGTTCATATTCCCCTTACCAAATGTTGCTATCCTCAAAACCAGGATGGCAGAATGTGTGTTAACATGCCAGTCATCCCAGTCAACAGGTTGGCTCACAAGGCTGGTTTTGTTTGTCTGTCAGAAGACGAGGCAGAGTAGCTAAAGCATACGCTGCCACACTGCTCTATGCACCTGAACACTGCCTTTTTGGTCTCATTGTTTGTGTAGTTGAAGCTGCAACCTATGTAGTTTAAGCTACTCAGTTACATTCTACAGCTTGCAGCCATAACAAAAACTTGTTAGATGTTGGTTTGGAACATTTGGGATATGGAACATGCTGATCAGTAGGTCTTGAAATTGTTGCTCTTTCTCACAAAGGTAGGATATCTGTTTTACTCAGAAGCTGAAAGCTAAAAGAAAACACTGGGCTCTTTCTATTGAATTGAAAACTCAAGCCACTTTTTTCATAGTTTACACTTTTTTTTTTTTTTTTCTGTGCTTTGCAATTACTTGTGGCAAATATCCATGGCCAGTTGAGAACCTGCTACAAAAACTATTAAAAGTCTTACTGAGGCTAGGAAATTTACTACTATTGCTAAAACAGCCAAATTTACAGCACTGACAACACAATGCACTTCTTGATCTGCCCTGGCTTTTGACACTCAGGAAAATGATTAACTTGTAAACTTGTATGGTTTTCCTCATGAATGAATTCTGCAAGAAATACATATGTAAGTACAGCTTCAACGTGTAGACAGGGCAAATACACAAATGTTCAAAAGCATCATTGTGTTCTCCAAAATATTTATGTCAGGCAAGTTGTGAAGAAGGTATATTTCAACTAACTTATGTGTAAAGGGAGCCCAAGAAATCCATAAGAACTGCGTGCTTGGATCTGGTACAGTACATAGCACTTAGTTAGGAAAAACTGGGCAATAAGACACAGTAAGCACAGTAATTTTAACACTTGACAGTGCTTATGTGATGAGTGACCTCTTGCCAGAGCTAAAAGCAAGAGCTGTGGCATTCAGCTCAGGAGCAGAAGTTCTAGAGCAGGAAGCAGGAATAGCTCTTGTTCTCCATGGATTTCCAAAGAAGACAAGATGTTTTCACACTGTGAGGACTAGAGTGCCGCTCAGCTTCCCTGTCTTCCTGAGGGCTGCTGTGCAATGCCCTATCTCTGCCATCCTTTCCTCTTCCTTCCTCACCTACCCAATGGACACCTAGCTTTGCTGGTGATGATGGAGACAACTCTAGTTCTTAGCAGCTCTTTCTATAGTATTATAAAGCCTGGCTTACTGTAAGTAAAATTTTAATGGGTATTATTTTTCTTTAAAGCATTCTCTTACTTTGCTATTTGCACTGTTATTGCATCCTAACTATGTGAGGGATTATAAATACAGCTTTGCTAGTTTTCTCAGCTTTGCCAGTGGAGTAGGTGATAATATGGCAGCTTTCACAAGCAACTTGCATGAAATCTTTAAAAATGTAAACTTCAGTCTGGAAAAAGCCTAAAGAGGGAAAAAAAGAACAGTAGGGTAGGGGAAATGGGAAGAGATGAAGACTTCCACCTCCTAGAACCTGTAAAAGCGGAGATAATCTGAGACCATTAACACATAACATTTTTATAGGGTCTTTCTATAACTAGTTGTTGCTTTTATTCTAGCCTACAGCTGTAAAACTGTAAACAGAACTGATGAACTAATTAATAGTGCCAAAAAGACCAAGTACTGGCTTTTGTCAGAAACAACATGGAAAAAAAAAGATGGAAAAAGGATGTCCCCTCCCATGCTAACAGCATAGGGACAATAACAGACAACCTTTATGTTGGTAATGGCAAGGTTTTATAGGCAGGAGTGGAAGTAGTGGCAGCCAGGATCTGAAATTTCTGGGCATTGGTCTTTTTGTTAACTGCTCATGTATGAAAAATCCTTGGCAAAATCCCACCAGGAGAGCTTATAGCCTCTTTTCACTTATTCCTTTTATCCTTTCTTATGTAGGAACAAGTGAGGAAAGTCTGATCTCTGATTCTGCCCTGCTTTTCCCTTGGTGAGAGGAAAGCAATTAAGTCTATCTAATTAAAGGAACAGTGTTTTGTTATTCTTTTTATTCCAGACTTGTGGATTAGTCTAACTCAAGCCACAAAAGAAAGCAAAGATGTAGTACCTGATATAAAATGACCAACATTGACTTCTATACATGTCATATCTCTGTGTTTATTCCTCTGTTTGCTGATTCATACAATGCTACTCTACATCATGGCGATTTCAGACAATACCCGAACCTTGTTAGTGAAGCTCACAGCAGCTTGCCAACTAAACCTGCTGAAGTCTCGTGCTAATCAGCAGAGGTTGGCTGCTGATGTCATTTGCACTGTTCCTTAGCAAAGGTGCTGAAGGTCATCATTTTGTGCAAACCTTAGTGTTGGCAGACAATCAAAATATACTATTAGCTGCTTTGGCAAACTGAGTTGGGCTTCCAGAAATGCCTTTTTATAAGGTCCATCTGATCCATATGGGCACTCAGTCGTCAGTGGAATATTCAGGATGAGCATTTTGATAAGGGCCTTAAAGAAAACTGTCTTCAATAGGCTCTTTTTTTTTTTTTTTTTAACAACGTATCTTTGGATTCACAGGGAACCCTGGTTTTTATACTCGTGTCCAGCAACTGCTGCCAAGGTTTTGTTGATCTAATCTAAGAAAAAAGGAGCATTAGGTCAAACATTCACGTTACAGAACTGTAGAAAAATATTTATGAAGGCTTTATGAAGGAGGTTTAACCCAGGGTTTCTTTTTTTAAAAAAAATAAAATTTACAACCTAATGACATAGGCTGTCCCTTCAAACTTGACTCCTGTAGCAGCAGATGCAGTCTTGACAGTGAGTGGCTGAGTCTGCATCAGTTAAAATGATTTGCTGTATAAATTATTTCATTCTTAAACATTCTTTCACTATATGAATTCTAGACTAGCTTTTTTGTCAATAAATTAAGCCATATGTTGATTTAGCCACATCCCTGTTAGTAGATCCTAAAGCAGTCTTAGAGCACAGATATTTCATCACTTGCAAACTTGCAGTGTCATGATTAAACTGTCTGCCTGCAGGGCTGGAGGCTGGGGAAGGCTCAGCAAAGGAAACCTGTCAGTAAAGAAACTTTTTTGTAGAAATCTTATCACAGTGTCAACATATAAAAAGAAAACGTGACATTAAAATGCACATCTTAATTCACAAGGATTAATCAAAACTTTTTATATTTCAGGCAGTATGAAATTTTGAGGAACAACAACAAGCAATAACTCTGTTTAGCTGCCATTTCCAACTTTTTAGTTCATGTTTGTGAGACAGAAGGAGTACCATGCTGATACGTAGACTGACTTTGGTGCATGAATGGCATGTCCAATCACCTGTGTGGAAGTATCTCCTTGGATCATGATGGTCTCAGCTTTACTGGTCTCTTTTGAATGTGCAGTGCACTCAGTGACACTGATGGAAGCTCCACATGAGCAGGAGAAAGATGGATTGGTCAAGCAGAGCACTAATGTGAGATGTAACAGACCTGCTGCAGTTTTTGTTCTTTGTTTCTGAGTTGGTCATTTAGTCACTGAACCTTCACTGCTCTCAGTGTGCATTATGCCACTGGGTGACACGGAGTGTGAAGTCCCCCATGTTTCTGCCTGTGTATGCTGGTGTGTACTGCACTACTGAGAAACCTAATACTGGTTTGATCACTCACCTGTTTCTATGAAGCCATGTTGTTACCCACCTAGATACCTTTTGATGAGTGTGTGTGGGTCTCCTAGGCTTTCTTAAATTCCTGTAATCTGCTTTGGCAATGCATGATGTCTTAACTCTCTTAAGAAGCACTTAGCAGTTGTCTTGCAAGCAGGACAGATGGGATAAATGTCGATGCCCAGCTAAGTGCAGCATGGTTACCCTGCCCATATGGTCTGTACGTGTGGATGTTAGCCTCATGGTACAAGGAATGTAGGTCTGAGTCTCCTTTCCTCAGTCTTCCCTATATGTGCCTCATATATGTGAATGAATTTGAAAGTTAAACCAGAGCACAGTTTTGAGCTCAAAATATTCTGTAGCTATAATGCCCGTACTTCACTTCCCCAGCTTCAAAAATGGATAAAATAGCTCACTGCTGCTATTTCCCTCTCAGTGATGGTACCATTTCCAAGTAAAATGAAAGACTAAAGTACTTGTGTACTACTGTAAGTATCATACACAATTGCATTGTGGTTTTTCTTCTTGTTCCTGTAGGAACATCCAGTCAAAAATCTCACAGCTCTACAAGTATTCCCAAATTAAGCCCATGAGGTAAGGGATGGTGATTATTCTTGTTTACAAATAAGGAAATGCAGAGGTTAAACGACTTGATCAAGGTCACACAACAAATCTGTATCCAAACTAAGAATAAAAGCTGACTCTGGTTTGTGCTTCAGTAACTAGGCAGATATTCACTGTTCAAAGGGCTGCACAGGTCTGAGGGAAAAGCCTTGTACGTTCCAGATCAAATTGCCTCCCTGAAGTGACCTTATATTTTCATCTCTTTGTCTATCTAAACTTTGCCCTTGTGAGAACATTATGTCCAGTCAAAGCAGGAGTAACAAGATTTTGACAAAAGTTGTGCAAATGTCTGACAAAGCAAAACTGAAACCTATGCTAAAAAAGTTTAACAATCTCTGCATGTTTGATTGCTAATCCTTCAATGGCAATTAGATAAACAGTTCCAGTACATACCTGGTTCATTTCAGTGACTACATAAACCAAAGAAAGCGAACATATTTGTACTAAGAACAGCGATGAATTTTCTCTGGAGTTGCCACAGACTGTATTATATAATGAAAAAAAATCGAGTTTGTTGATAGATGACAACAAATAAAAGCACACTCTCATGGGTTTCTTTTTAAATCACAGGAGGAGAAAAGCTGTAAACTCTCAAACTTTTTTGGTATCCAGCCTCTGCTCTCCCCTTTGTACATACTGCTTGCCAGTGCCAGAATATTTTGAACAGAGATAGAAGAAAGCAACAACCACACCTTTTTAATTCTATCATCCCACTGGATGCTGTTTGAAGGATGTAAGAGTGGAAAACAGCATGGCTACACTTAGGAATGTTCTTTTCTAGATTGAGCTAAATAGTATAAAGTACTTTCTTGTTTCCTTAGCTCTTAGGCATGTAGGTGTCTGACCTAAGTCATTCTTCTTTTCTTCTAGATACTGTTCTTTAAAATTAGTAGGTGAATGTTGGGCTGCTTGTCAGCTATATCCTTGTGGTCATGCTCTTTTTTGTTTGTCTGTGACTGGGAATTTTACACTGCCTGGAGGAATGGTTTGCTGCTGTTTCCTCAAGATCACTGGCTACTATGGCCATGTTAGCATTCTGAAGAACAAGTCAGCTGGTGAGTAAAAGTCTTGTGCGAGTCAAAGACCATGTTTAGCAACGTTTGCAAGTCTGACTAAAAAGTTCACAGAAACACTAGGCAGGAAGGAGGCTTATTGGACTGGCTTTATTGCTTGAAGGGGGCAAAGCAGGGGAGGGTTAAGGACAGGAATGGGGAAGTGGGGAAGATCACAGCTGCCCCCCCCTAAAAGATAAAGCAGTCCTGAAAGCATACCATATATATATATATTCCAGTTTGAATGAATATACAATAATTTTCTCATCTTCTCAGAAATCCCACACACCTGAGCATTAAAATTAGTGAAATCCTGAAAGGATAAAGTGTGTCACATAGTATCTGCTATCAATCTGCATTTTGATCACTGTGTTGAGTGACAGCTGCACCTCAGCTGTTGCTGTGCCCTCTGAGCTAGATGGTCAGAGGTGGGCATGACTCAGTGTACGGTGCCACTTCTCAGATTTTTCAGTTTACTTCTCAAACTTTTTACTAGAATTTTCCTGAAATTTTTCTAGCAGTCAGACTTGCTTGAGAATTTGTATGTAGCCAAACAACTCAATATTACCAGTCTTTACCTTGCATTATGAAGGATCACTTTGTACAGTGTTTCTGTTAGGTACTGGGCTGGACTTTTCAGCTGCCTTAGACTAGCTGTAGATCCAGGTATGCTCATGTTTTACAGATCAGAGAAAATGAAATGGGAGAAATGTGGCAACAGAACCCAGATGAAACTTTAACTCTCTGCTTGACAATCTCAGACTCAGGCCATTAGTTCTTCCTTGCAAAAACTATATCCACATTATTCTTGTAAAGATTTTTATGGTTGTGGCATTAAACATTTAAGTGGGACTACTTCAAAGAACTGAAATTACTGGCTTTGCATGAAAAAGATCTGCTGATCTTTTAGTGCCTTTAAACTTTTGAGAGAAGGTGGATACTTCTGTATATATCTAGTTTTGCTCTGCTTTCTCAGTTTGGAGATGAAGCAACTCACTTTAGTGATACTTGTAGGGAAGTAATTTGCTGGCTATCCCACTGCTTTTGAAGGAAGAAAATTCTGCTTCTGACTGTGTGAGCCTGTTCCGTCTTGATCGGAGATGGGTTGTGTAGGAAGTGCTGAGTAGAGGCACTTGATTCTGCTGAATACACCAGATCTATGATCTGTGGTCCATGGTTTCACTCCCTAGGAAATGCAAGTCCCCAGTGTTTCCCAGACTAACCTGAAATTTCTCCAAAATTGAGCAAGGCATATAATTTAGGTAAAAGGCACCAAAGAAACCCTGTGTTGCATTTGGAAACAAAAGAATTAATGTCACATACAGGACTCAAATAGTTAACTACATGTTAGTGTGAAGTTATGAACCTCTTTATCTAGCCAGCACACAGAGTTGATAAATCTGGGGTGGAGAAAGGTTTTGCAGATCCTTGGGGGCTGGACTTTGAGGTATTTTTCTAAATGTCAGTTGAGTTGCCACCCAAACTCGGCTATACTTTGGCTGAAGCATCCTCGTCTAAACTCTTTTAGTCACAGAAGATCCTATTCAAGTAAATGTACCCCTGTGATTCTTCTGTAGCCTTGATGATCAATCAAAGTACAGTATTTTGTATAAGTATTTGATAAGTACATTTGCTACTTATCAAATGCAGCCTATCTCTATATAACTTTCTGATAATTGAAAGTGCTTTTCTGAAATGCATCCCTGAAACTGAATGGCTTTTAAACCAGCATAGGAGCCAGCTTATTAATAGAATTAATACAATATTAATAATGAGTATAATTAAGTCCCCTCTTATTGATCAGATTTACCTTTGTCTGGAATGTTTCATGAGGTGAACTCTGAATTGTCATAGGAGCTTTAGCGCAAATATTCTATACCTGTAGTGAGTAGTTGTAAAACTGTATTAGGAATTATGAAGGATGCAAGCTTATCTCTAGTTTATTTGGAGACTAAACCTGATAAGTAAGAAGTTTAATATAAGAACAATGATGCTTGTGGAATATACCAGAGCTGCCCATCATACATGATGTTATTTTTCTTGTTGTGGTAGAGCAGAGAATGCAGTGGACTAACAGAACCTTTATAAAAGCTGAATGCACCAGACTCTCCTCTTTCATGCCCGGTGACACCTCCACACATGGTCTGATGTAAATGAACCTAATAGGCATGTCTGAAGCAAAATACTGCTCAGACAAGCTGTGGCCTTTAGAGAAAAACTAATGGAAGAAATTCTATACTCGAGGTGTCACTCACTCAGTTGTTGACACAACTGTCTGGGGATTGTGAACTGGATCAGGGAATCAGATAAGGTTAAAAATAATGCAGAGGAAAAGGGACCAGGAGAAGGTACCAGCTTACTTCTGTGGAGTGCAGGAGGTTTTGCATTTCTTCCCGGAGCCGAGCTGTGTTTTGCACTGGCTCTCTCCCACTCCTCGACAACAGCTTTGATATTTGTCAAACCCTTCTGTGAGCAGATTTAACTCACTAGGTAGAACCCCAGAAAACTATCCAATCCTGTTTTCACTCTGCCATTTTAGCACATTAAATTAGCTCAAAGGAGGATCTCTTGAGTACCAGAGCTAGTAGGAGATAAACAGCAGAAGCATGACCTTCTGCTCAGAGTTTCAGGGAGCTATTCGTTTAGCTTAGTGTACCTCTGGAAAGCCTGTGCAAATAATTGTGTCATTGCATATGGGGTAGAAGAGAGCACCAGTGCTAAACAAAACAAGTGACTGACAGAGATAGCAGAGAAGAATTTCGTTGCCAAAATCCCCTGTATCATGAAACTGAAGTGTCAGCAGGAGAGAGAACGGTAGCTCTTGTCTTTCTGTATAATCATGTAGAAATAGGGAGATAAAGGGCTTGGAGAAGTCCTAGTGCTGAGAACCCAAAGTGCTGTATTTATTACTTGTTGTAGGATTTTGAAAGAAATGTAGAGGTAAGTGTGAACTAGCAAATAGAGATTGTAAAGTAAATGGAAAATTTTTCACCTTTAAAAACAAAGATAATTAGTGGAAAATTATAATTTAGATTTGCTTATAGAAAAATTCTCTATCTTATCATTGCCTAGAAAATAGTTATTTTCTTATTTCAATTGCAAATTCCAGGTAATATCACAGACTGGTAGGCACACAGCCCTTGCTAGATTTCCTCTACACATATTGATGAGACAGAGATGTTGATGGAAAGAGCTTTAGGGGAGTGCCCTGCCTTCTGGGGGTGCTGAAAACCCTGGCCAGTGAAAGTAGTTTACAGCCGAAGAGGTGCAGGGGAACATCTGTTTTTGCTCAGTTGTGCCACTGGAGGTCTTTTGTCATTAGCCTAGAGTCAGAGAACTAGAAACGTAACTTCTTTATCCACCTTTAGCTCTTACCTGCATGGGGAATGAATTGTTCTTTTAGGTGTGCTGCTGTTCACTCTTTTTTTTTTTTTTTTTTTTCAATTGTGCTGTGTCATGTATGAGAGGCTGACTGTAAATTGATCAGTGAAATGATTCAGGTTGAAAATCCATTCCCATTCTGTATTTTAAGTTCTTAAAGTTCAATTGATATTGTATTAAACAGACCTAGACAGGTAGTTGCACAGCACAAATGAAAAACAGTTGGCCGAGGATAACGGACATTGGAAAACTCTTCTATTAGTTTACTTGTGGGTGAAAGTGTGAATAGAACTATCCTTTAAATGTAAGGTGCAGTTTAAAAGCTACTTAGTTTATTAAAAGAGTATGGTTTTGTAGAAAGGGCAGTCTTGCTTTTTACAGCTTTGTCTGTGAGAGAGGTTTTAATCATTCACTGATGTTTGTGGAGAGGCTTGTACCAGTTTGTCTGTGTGGGTTTGAAACTGGTACTCTAGTCATACTGATCATTCAAATTCTTTTCTCCTTGCTTAGTTAAAAACTTTGATCATTTTGCTCCTAATTGCCTTTTTATAGTCCTGAAGAGAATTCTGCTTTATAATTCCCTTGTTATTCAGTTTCTCTTTTATTTTGAAGTGATAGGACTCTGATAGGGTGCACAATGTTTATGAATTTGATACAGGAAGAAGCAGCTGTGGTGGTGTGATTTTAATAGTTACCTAATATCTTCATACAAGGTATGAACTCCGGGTGACACATCCTTGGAAAGGTTCCCAGTGGAAACTGTCCCGGAGAGAGCATATCGAAAAAACAAAGTTACCCACGTCAAGGTTTGCCAGTTAATGCAGACTGAGAAGGGGCAGTTTTGAAAAACAAACTGGACATTGCTGTAGGAAGGAAATCATGCCAGTGTGTTCTGTGAGTGACTGAGCCCATGATGTGGGTGAGCACACCCTCAGAGATGCCCTCCTCAGTGACACTTGAGTGAGTCACTGAGGACAGAAGAATTAAAAAAGTCATGATGAATACTCATTGTCTGTGACATGTCTTGCAGCAAGAGAACATTCAAATCCTTTGCAGTGTTCTCATTTTTAATGTTAGATCCCTTTTATCATTAACGTCAGGTACATCACAGAGTCCACATCTCCTTGCAATTTCAAGGTATCTTCTTTACCTCCTTTTCCCATTTAGGTTAATTAATTAACTCCTAGTTAACATAGCAGCTGGTACCAACAGCATGGCAATTACTGAACTTCCTGTAGTGTGAAAGGAACAAAGCATAGCATTTTTGAGAGGATTTAAAACTTCCATATGCTGAGTATGGATGGGTGTAGCCTCCCCATATTCTGTCTAATAATTAGTCTTATCTTGCACCTCTGTATACTGATTTAAATACAAATCTGTAGTGGAGCTGAAGAAGTAGCCTGGATCAATACTTTCTCGCAAAGAAGGCAGAAATGCATCCTGAAATTTAAAGCTATGATATATTTCTTAAAACTCACCATTATTTATTTGGCACTGAAAAGGCTTTTCTCCTAAATGATAATATACTGGGTTAACTTTAGCCAGGAGCAAGTGGGTCTTAGGTAATACTCATATTACCTTCCCATAGCTTGAGCACATGGGTTGCATTTTTGCAAGGGTAGCAACACTGCACCAAAACCCCTAGCACTGTTGACATTGTGCTGCTGTAAAAGCAGTCCAAACTCCTTGACAGCAAAGCTGGAGGGTTTTCCCATAAACTTGTTTTTCCCAGAGAACAAGACAAATAATTTCAGGTTTGTGTGTTCTGCCACGCTATCTTGTGCTATAATTTCATTGATTTCAGTGCTTGTATTATGTTTTTATTTTACTGAAATTATGTAAATCCTGGTAAGGAAAACTTCGCTAAAGATTTGCTGTACAATCTCTAACTCATTATCAACTTTTAATAAAAGCATAATGCATAGCATTTCCTAATAATACATTAATTCTTTACAAGCACTTCTTTTGAATAGATGTGAAGAATTAATGTATACATGGTAGTTTTTCATGTTATGTCAGTTATTTTTATGTTTGACTGAAAAGTTTGGTGGTTGTTTTCATTTTTCTGGGTTCTAAGGCAGACTGTGACAATCTTGTGTATGGGATGTTGACATATAATCTAGTATCATTATGTTAGGGCAGTGGAAAGATGACATATCATGGCTGTAATTTTGTCTAAGTATTAAAATTCTAAGTTTTTAAAAAAGTGAATGTTAATTTGAAATGTTCTGTTTTATGAAGAAATGTGATTAAAAATACTATATTGTGAAATAGTAATATATTACAGCTGCTTTCATGGTTTGTTTGCTTTGGTGAGGGGGTGGGAGGTTCACAGGGAAGAAGTTTAGCTCAAAAATACTTGGGATTTATGTTTAGCTAATATTTGCAAGAGTTTTATTTTGCATTTATTGAGTACAAGTTCATGCTGACAATACATCATTATTTTTGTAGCTGCACTCCTATGTGTTAACAAACTAAGATATGTCTTTGATCATCACATCAGCTGATTATTATTAGCCTTAACCCAAATGTTATGTGTAATGGCTTTGGAAAATTGTGGTTCTTGGAAATATTTCAATATGGAATCCCTTCAAGTTTTAGCTGTTGGACTGTCCATTACCTATTGGAAAATCAACAACAGCCACCACAGGACTGTACTAAAATAATCACAATCTTCTCTTTAGACATACTGAGTCATGTAAACATATTATGTATCTTGCAAAATATGTCATTAGTGCTTATTCTTAATGTGGTTCTTAGGTATTGAAAACACTTAACATATTATCTATTGTGCTTAAACATTTGTGGAGTTAGTTCTGCAAAAAGCACAAGCAATGTTCTTAACAGAGACTATTCAATTATTTCCACACCATTCCACAAAGGCCTACCTGAATTAGCCTTGCATACTAAAACAGAGTATTTTTTTTCCTAATACAAAAGATCCTCCATGGTATTTGAAAGATCAGCTCATGCGAATTTGGCAGCCTGAACTGGAACCCACATGTTGTCATGCCAGTGAGACAGCACTCTTCTGGAGTCTTGCTGAAGGCATCCATACTTGAATATTTTCCTTGTGAAAATCATCACTGAATTTACTATCCCTAAATAAAGGACATGTGAATGTCAGTGGTCTCACCATTAGTGTTTCTCATTTTAAGTCTATGGGCCTTTCTCTGGCCAGGTGTTTAATTGTTGTAAGGAGTCAGAAAACAGGAGACCAGGTCTACTGAAACATGATAATCATGGGTGTGCCTGTTTGTATCAATAAACACAAAGTAATTGACTTATTTTACAAGGCAGGAGATCATGTTGTTTTACTGAAGGCTAAGAGTGTATTGTTTTTGTGTTGTAGCTGATAAACTCCAAAGTTGATTGATATGTTTGGGCCTTAATTACTCTCTTCCAAAATATACTGGATTGCTTATCACAAGATCACAATTTAAAAGAAAATCTCACCAACTGCAAAGGCCCAAAGTAACTCCTGTCCCACCAGAGCCTCATCAGAGACAATCTTTCCACAAACCCCATATGTCAGTAGTGGAATCAAACCGTCAGAACAACAAATGCAAAACTAATCCACAGATCTCTTCAACAACCACAGTAAATGCTCCCTTATTTGAGGAGAAGCATCACTTGTCTTTCATCTGTCCCCACGCTGTCCTATCCTTACTCCTCTGGATATATTTCTCATCTAATCTGCTTGTTTCTGTTACTCTTCTATCTAACATTATCAAATGCATTAGTGTAACTGAGAAAAATTCTGAATAACTCTCTCCAAATGTAGTTATCTTGAGTTTGATGCTTCTGGTTTAGACCTGTAGAAAGATTTGTGTACCTGAAGACTTGTCTGCTTTTCTTGAGAGCAGCACTTACTCTAATGAAAGATCTTGCCTCTCCCAATCACCTTTCATTCATAGTGGAGATTACATCTTTCTTGATTTGCTTGCTTCACACTAGCATTGGCTGCACCTTTACATCAAGAAGAGTCAGAATAGCTTTTGATGGCACAAGAATCAGCCACAGAAATGTGTTTATACAGAACAGAATGATCTCTGAAGAAAAGCGGAAAAATAGTTTTGTTTGTAATGTTTAAAACTCTGGTTTATAAACATTTGTATTTAATTAACTTCACCCTCTATTATAGCTCTGACTAAGCTTGCAATCCATAGTTTAGAGGCCATGAAGAAAAAAATATGGAATGTCAGAGCTGACATTCTGGAAATATGTAAAGGAAAGGCTAAACAAATAAAGCCAGTCCCCATGTTTTTTGAAAGAACCTTCTGTTCTGGCACTGGGTACTGTTATGAACTACAGTCATGGGACTCACATGCAATGGTAAGGAAGAGTAAGCAGTAAGAATTACTGAATGTGCTTTTATTTAAAAAAAAAATGTTGTATAATCTTTTGCATGAATAAAAGAATAAAGAGGATGTCTCCTCAGGGAAAAGTGAATGTAACATTAGGAGGAAAAAGTTAAGAAACATCATCAGTATGTGATACAATCTAACCCGAGGGCTGCTAGAGCTCTGCTAAGCTGAATGCAGTAGACTCTCAAGGCTTACTGCATGCACAGTTAATTCCACAGCCAATACTTTCTTCCAAAATGTAATTAAATATGGCTAAGTAAAGATACAGCTATAAACTGCCCCCAGACAAGTTCCTCTTTTTCATCAGCCAGATAGCTGAAAATTACTGCCAGATAGTATAAAGAATATATGTCTCTCTTCTTTTTATGAAGAAGAAGAAATGATAATTCTGGTGAATCTTTTGGAGAACTAAGGATGCCCTAATGAATGACATCTAGGTGTTGTTGCTATTAAAAGTGCCAATATGCCAGTTTAGCTATGTATGGTATTAAGAATCTATGCTAGACTGGAAAAAAATTACCAGATGAATTCTCAGAAAGATTTAGACTTAAGTCCTATTTCCAAAATTGAGTTGAAAGGGGGATTTATTTAATGAAGTGTTCGTATCTAGAAATGCGCTACCTCTGAAATCAGGGAGGAGTGCTAACTTTCTAGACTACACACAGCAAATTAAATGTATGTTTCATCCTGAAGGTGACATCAAAAACAGGTCAAGTATTTCTTTGCTGGCCAGCTCAGGTCTTTTCTTCAGACATCTAATCCTGTATGACGAATTCTACAGATGAGCTTTATTCATAAAGTTCTACCTACAGGTATCAATCAGTTATTTCTTTTGGCACCTCTCAAGGGCAACGTTTGTCCTAAAGAAATCTTTATGCAAGAGTGTTAGGGAATGTATAGCTAGTTTGGCCTGTATCCTAATGTCAAAGTCTTGAAAGTTCAAAAGAGTAGGGTCCTAAGCCACTCTGGCACTTTCAGTATGTTCATTTTCACTGCTGTTGGAAAAGACACTGCTTTATAAAATAAAAGACCAAATCAAGTTTTTGAAATACAAGTCTTCATCATATTGACAGCACTCATTGCTGAGCTTTTGTAGTATGATCCTAGTCCATCTTTTCACATGTGCTGATGAATGCTTAAGAAGAATAAAAAAGGGCAAGTAGGGAAGAGAATTAAATTCCATCTGCAGGATTCACATCCCAACACAAACATCAGATGAAAAAGGTCAGTGAACTAAAAGTCTTTTCTTGGCAATGGAGTTAGGAGGTCCAGAAGAATTTCTGTAAATAGAAAATGTAAAACAAATCATAAATGTAAATCAGCAGAACATCCTATTCTTGTTTATCTTGCAGATGAAACTAAAAATTCACAAATCCTAATGTACAATTGAAAGGGGGTTTAAGACAACCTGTTGTCTGCCCATGATATGAACAGCTGTTTGTAGGAAAATTTTCCACATAGGTCACTGGTGAAAAAGAGTAAGGTGTTGACAGCCTGATGGATGAGTTTGGGTGGCGTGGTGCCCTTCAAGTTGTACAACTAACACTTTCGTGTTCAGTACATATCGCACATTTGGATTGCTTGTCGTATAGTAGCACTTCTTCTAAAGTTATAAACGGAAAACAGATCACCTGAGTTCCTAAAGAGCAGTCTCTTAAATCCTCTACCATTAAAAAGAGTAGTGAAAGTTCAAACTGAACTTGAGAAACACTCTTTATGTGAAAGGTTGCAGCTGTTAGTGCATGAGAATGTTCATACTGCTGTGCATACTGAGCTGAAAGATAAGCAAAGGTCCCTCTGCAATGTAGAATTTCAACCTGTTTCCCAGCCAGGAGCAGTGCTGCTTGTCTTTTAGAATATTGGTAGCCCTTATGTAAGGAAAATTTTGCTAAATGGTCAGCCAGATGTGGACATGCACACATTGTTTCGATTAGTTTGCATTGAGTGATATCTAAAATCCCAGGAGTCTCATCCATTTTGTTTGTGCATGAAATTCAGTGTGGTTGCAATACAAATATAAGAAAGTCTTCAAGCCACAGTTTATATGAAGGAAAAGAAAGACATTTTCTTCTTTATTTTTAACTTCTGAAAAGACAAATACCTATGTGTTTCTGCTAAACCCTTCCCTGATTTTTCCTTCTAAAAGAGAAATGGATTACCACTCCAATATGGTAGACACTTAATCTGTTGACCAGTCCTGGTGTATTAGGGTATGGAATTGCAGATATGCCTTTTTTTAAAGTCCTGCTTCTAGGTGGCTCAGTGGCTATATGCAAGTCATCTAACTTTCATGTTTTTTTACTTTATAGGATAGGAGTCTTCATTATCCTAATTATTTTAAATAATGTGTTTTAGATACATTTATGCTTCATATATACCAAACAAGCCTTTGCATTCTCTCTGACAGGAAATATTAATCTTATAGAATGAAAATGAGCTTTGCACCTACTTTTTATTGTAGAGGTAGGGCAGCACATGACACTTGGTTTAACTCCACAGTGGAGGTACCTGAGGCTGTATAAATGCTCTCCTTCCCTGGCTGGGAGAGCGTCTAGTGATACATTCAAGGTGAAAGGTTTTTCTAGGTGCTTCACCTTGTTCTGCCCCAGGCTCTTCGAAGAGTTTTCTACCTCCAGGAAAAAGCCTGTTTGCTGTGTTGCACCGGTAGAAGGTAACACACCCTAAAATCTGTTTGACCTCTGTAGCCATGTAAGAGAAAGAAGAGTAAGATCTCTCTTCATTTTACGGATGTGAAAATGGACAAGGATTTTGGAAAAGGCCTTGGGGTGTATCTGCTGGACCCAGCACTCAGTTACCTCTATGAGGTATATTCTCCTAGGTATATTTTTTCAGCATTCCTGTCTGAAAGTAGGCACAGAAAGGTACCATTTCTTTTGACCTCAGTATTTTTAGTAAGAAATTGCCAGGAATGGCCCCCACCATATTGGAATGTATGCTATATTTTAATTATATGGCTCTGGCAAACATGGTACTTTTTTTTTTTTTTCTTTTTGGATAACTTTTTCCCACTTGGGTTTTTCTGGCAAACCCTTTCTGAAAGCTTGCTCTGAAGTGAGATCAGTATTTTTCTACATCTTTTGTCTCCTAGAAGTTCCATACTGTACTGGCAATCTCACAGGCAGCTAGTATTTTGGCTACTATGTTAGTTAGTTAGCTGTCTAATTAGAGTATTGTGGTAGGGCTATGGAAGGGAGAATGTATTTCTGTAGAGGTGTTTCTAAGCTATAGATACAATCATTAACTGTTTTATTTTAGTCCCAACTGCAGGGAACGGAGTAAGAAAGCTGTTAACATTTAGCTTTGTAACAATGCCTTCTTTCACTGCCCTACTTATAAATAGCAAAAGTTTTAAAATATACCAGAGACCCATCTCCCCTGCAGAAGCAAATGGAAAACACTGACAGTACAGACAACAAAAATGTCATTAGGAAATGTGTCATGAAACTGGAGAAGAGATCCCCAAACATTGATTTGTAATTATAAACACTTTTTTCTGCAATATGCTGCAGCTCAGTGAATGCCTCAGAACCAAAGCTCTGGGCTTGTTAAAGCTTATGCTGATTAAAATCTAGAGTCACTCAAATACATAGAAATCATTCTTGAGTCACCCATGTCCAACCAGGTTTTTTACTGTCTTGACAAACTGTTCAAATTAAACTAATGCCACGGTCTGTGAAAAAACAAATCCTGAGGTTTCAGCCAAGGTTGTGAAGTCTCACATGCAGTCAGCTGAAACAAAATGTAAACTCTGAGTCAACAAGGAACATTATGGGTTTTGAGCAAATGAGGCATGTTGCCACCATTGCCATATTAATGAGTGCCTACAAAAGCTGATCAAACATGAATTAAGAGTGGCTCAGCTGGGCAACTGATGCTTTCCTTGTCTGCTATTTGGACATAAGCACTCTCTTGCAGGCTTCTCACCTGACTCCCTGCTTGATACAGACATACACAGATTTTATCCCCAGTGGCACAGTGTTAACTTGTTTGCAATGCTGTCTTCCTTGGGGACTGACTGCAGAGAATAGCTTTGATCCTCACTGTTGCACTGAATGACCACTTCAGCAAGGGTGCTGGGCAGAGCTGGTGAGTGTTTCTGGAGAGTGGGACACAGTCCTCAGCCATGCAGGTAGAGCTAAATGGCTTGGTCACAGAGCAGATATATATAGATACATAGAGCTAAAATGCAGTGGATACTGTATAAATTCTATTTTTCAATCTTCCTTTCATCCAAGGAAACAAATGCATCTATAAAGAAAAGATTCTATTCTTAACTATGTATATAGATACATGCATAAGATAAATAAGATATTCAGAAAAGGTGAAACAGCTTAGAGGTTGCTGTCTACCAAAGTTATGCAGTAATATTGTAACTAGGCATATTTGGATTAGTTTGGAAATGAAACAAATGCAATGAATGTTTTTGTGTATAATATAAATAGGATTATAGTATAAACTTGACATAGGACTGAAGAAGTAAGTTATGGACCATAAAGACAATATGTCCCATAATAGAAGTCAGCTATTTTATGCATACTGAATAATACTAACCAGTCCTAAAACATGAGGAAACTTCCAATTCAGATGATTTGCCCCATCAGATGTCGTCATCTGTTAGGTCAGATCCTTTTGATAACGTTACAAGAACTAATCTATTTTTACTCAGCTCTGTTCAAATATCATTCACTAGCTGTTCAAGTGCCTTGGTCCAAAGCCTGAATGAACAGGTGTAAGAACATTATCTGACCAAATATGAACTCATGTATTTTATATATTGTACATGCTCACACTTTTATTTATAAAATGAGTTCACTGCCCCTGAAATTTTACTTGCACAGTTTCTGTCTTGTCTGTTGAAATCTGAAATGAAAGAAAGCAGCACCAGTATCTTCTAAACTTTCATGATGACAAGAAGTAAAAATTAAGTGAAAGATGAGAGGTTTTTTCATCTTAGCTGATGCAGTGAATTAAACATAAAGTTTATTTTAGTCTTTTAATCTTCAGGAGTAAACCAAAACAGTTATTCATGACTTTTTTTTTTTTTTTGTCTATGTTACATGTTTGGTTGGGGTTTTTTTCGTAAATTCTTGCCTACCAAAACTACAGAGAGACATAAAAAAAACCTTCTAAGTTCTCTGTAATGTACTTTTTCAGAAGAAGATAGGATACAAGCAGAATGTTCATATTTTTAAGGACACTGTATGAGGGTGTATGTGTCTGTTTAGTTTTCAGCAAAGATTTTGGAAGAAAATACTTAAAACATTCTGCACTCTGTAAAGATCTTTGCACTTCACATATGGTCTTTGTTTAGTGAAAACCTGGGAATTTCATGTCTGTAGGCTTACCTTTCTTTTCCTGTGTAGCTCAGGGCACCTAAATCTACTAACACTTATGCAAAGGTTCTTGGTAAGGTACAAAGAGATTACATATAGACAAAATGCAAAGTGGAGAAACATATTGGAAATGTCAGGTCATGTAACTTTCAGACATACTAGAGTCAAATTACTATCTTTAAATGTGTACTTTAAAACATGTTTTCTATAATGATCTGGTAGCAGAATAGCAGTATAACATTGGCAAGCAAGCTCTGCTGCTTATTTGCAGGTTGCTCATAGCTACCATATGCATAAGGGTGGAATTTTTAGCAAGTATTTTTTGCAAAATCTGTGTGTTAAAGTTGAAGCTGACCACCCTTTCTATTTAACCAATATTTTTGGTTAACTGAAGCAAAGTTAAAATTAATGGAGCTAATTGATATTTATTCAAGCCAATAATCTAAATAATCATACCTAAGTATGATTCCAGGAGAGTCAGATAGCAATGTGTGTGTTGTTAAGTCTCCACAGCAGTCCTGGTATTGCTCCATGTATCAGTTGCTCATAACTTTGAAAAGCTTTACCAGTTTTGGCTGCACTTTTCCATTATTGATGTCTCCTTGAGGTGGAAACCTTTGAAATAGCAACCAAGGGATTCAATCATTTCTGAAAGGAATGTTAAGGAAGAATAGGTTGCTTTATTCCTTAAAAATATTCTTGAAAGGTTGTCTCTGCAGTGTTGTAGTATGGCCTGGGATCTGGGGAGAATTAGACAAGGAATAGAAGGCAGCTGGGCAACAAAGAGGAGGGAGTCAAGGAGACAGTGCAAGAAGAGGAAGAGAGTGAAGAGGGGGGCTGCAACTGCTGAGAAAAACAACTGAGATGATTATACGCTGGGACTTTGATGGACATAAAGGACAGGTAGCCACACTGATATAGAGGAGAATTCACATGTTAAAGTCAAGGATGGAAGCTGGTTAGGAGAAACCCTGAAAGAAAGGCAGATCAGGCAGGGTTGTTGAAGACAAGGCAGGGATGAAGTAACTGGTACACATCTGAGCAAGAAACTGGGATGGTATTCTACCTGGGAGTTGTTGGGAGACTGAGTTGACCTTGGAGGGAAGGCAAAGGAAGAGAGCTGAGACTGACTTAGCAAGGACAGTGGGACAGATATAAGAAGCTTTCTGGAGGAAGAGGAGGACACAGGTGGATGGGCAAAAGGCATTGGCCACTTACTGGCTGTCACAGAAAGCCTTATGCATACATAGGGGCAGATATGCTGGACTGGACATTGAGAACAAAATCCAAAAAGAGCGGTGAGAGTTTTGCCTGTCAGAACACATTCTTCTTCCGTGATGGAACCCACCATCCCTGAATTGTCTTTTCTATCAGCCAATTATGGTAGTAAATGTCACCTGGAAAAGCAAATGGCTTGCAACTTCTGCTAGTTTACTGGCAGGAAGGCAGCTTGTCTGGCTCAGGGACAGAGACCTGTGGTTTGAGTCCAGAAGTCCTGGCTCATGGATGTGTTGTAGACACCCATGACAGGCATGCAGGAGTTGGTGTAGTGATTTAGTTCTGTTCTTTTCAGGCTGTGATTTTGAGAATTGTGTAGGAAATTATGCACAAAATGATACTTTTAAGACTGTGAAACCAAATGCCTTGAAGTTACTAAGTAGCTACAAGAGTCTGCCCTGAAATCAGTGATTAATTTCCTAATGCACTTTTTTCCTTGTCCCTCCCTACTGAATTTATCCCGTAAAACTGCCATGACACGGTGTGGGGCTTTTGTATCCCCTCTTTGTTATCTGCACTAATTTTTGACAGATGTGCCCAGGAGCTGATATTTCAGAGTACTCAGTGTGTAGTACTGCTGATACTCAAAGTAAATCATCCACATAAATCAACAGTCTTTTTAACTCTGCTTCAAATTACAACCCACAATCTCAAGCAACATATGGGAAGATGAGGAATATGCAGTTGTTAAAAAACAGTGAAAAGTGTGATTTAAATGGCTTGATTGACAGTGCAGAACTCTATGGCAAAAAACCACATTCATTTTCTTTCATTGTAACACCTTTGTTTTTCTTCAAGTTTACCTTTAAACACTTGCCAATTTTTGCAACAAATAACACAGAGGGGGGAAAAAGAGTGTCCAGAAAGTGTAGCCTTTGTCACTACACTGTCTGGATTTTATCCCAGAGGAAATCCGTGTAGTAAACTGAGTAAAACAAGGGTCTGGTATGTAAGAGTGTATTGTAAGGCAGATGATCTTAAGCACATCATGTCATAAAGTCAGGTGTTTTTGTAGCTTGGCAGAGACTTAGAAAAACAGGCTTAAAGTTATGGCATCAGAGTTTTGTGAAAACCAGGCCATGCCCTATAATGTGTGCTGTGCTGCTGCTGGAGAATTGGAACAAACAGAATGACATGAGTCTCTGCTTTTATGTTGCAAATGCATCTTTAAATGTTAATATTCTCAGAAAAATGTCTTTAGCTGACACCAGAGTTTTCTATAATTGTAACTTTTATTCAGTGTGTTCCATTTACCTAGCCTAGACTATGGCTCCTGCTTCTGATCCAGCAATTTCAACCTGCACCATACAAAATTAAACAATAATATTTCGGCAATATACTCCTGACGGTGGCAAAACAGCAGTGGTTGGCTTTCTGCTGTTTCTTGATTCAGGGGGAGGATTAGCCATATCTCTCAGCCTGTTCTTGTGGAGACCAGGTCCAGCCTGGGCACTGTCAGGAACTGCAAGTCCTACAGTCAGAATTGTGGCAGTTGGCCTGTCAGTGTAGGCAGACTAGTAATAAGTTTTCTCCCCTCCAGCTGATTCATTTCTGCCATTCCACTGAATGCAGCATTTTATGAATGTCAATTAAGCTGTGAAATAACCCCTGAACACCCTCAAAGCAGACAAGCAGAGTAATCATGTATGCATGTCATTTTATAGAGTCACTTCAGTACCTACAATTGTACTTTAGAAGAGGAATATCTGAGGGAAAGTCATTAAGAAATTACAATTATGTAGATAAATGTCATATTTTGTTTTTAAATGTGCAGTACATACCAAAGAGGTGCTGAATTGCTATATTAGAACGGCCAACTCTGTCTGCTCAGGGCAGGAGGGTACAGAGAATTTTTTTCAGTAGGATGAACAAGGGGGCATCAGATTTATGGACAGTGCCTTTTTTTTTTTTTTTTTTTTTTTCTCCTGGAGGTGTGAACCTCTGGTTGGTGTTTCTGAGAATATTAAAATAGCTACCTTCCTCAGACTCTCCAGGAGCAGTTCATAAACTTCCTGCTGTCTGTAACCCTCTTGTTGAAAATTAGTGGTTTGCATAAAGAGTTTAACATTATCAGCAGTTAATTTGCTTTGGGTGGAAGAACCTAATCCATGTATCAAAACAATAGACAGTCCTGAAGGAAAGAAACTGGTACTCACTTTTAGCTCAACTGCTTGAAGGTCCTGCATTTCAGGATAGTGTTTGGATGTGGGTTTGGGACGCATGAAGCATATAGGTTGAAACATATTCCCAAAGTGTAGGTTTTCATCAGAACAATGAGAAAACTTACAGCCATAACTGCTTCAATAAAGCAATATCAAATTTAGAATTACCTCATTTTCCAGTGAAGTCTCTGCACTGGGAGGAATTTGATCATTTGCCAAGAAGGTGCTCACTCTGTAATTGTTTCCTAACCATTGAACTTTGGGGTGGGAAGTTACCCTATAAATGTATTTTTCTGCCTGATGCCATATTACATTTGCAAAAGACAAACATCTGTATCCTTAACAGGGCTGCCTGTTCCTTCATTGCTCTTCCTGCCACTAATGTATGATCCTGCTGTTCCTGTGTCTATCCATGATTTAAGAAAAACCTCTTCCTTAAGAAAAACCATGAACAATGACCATACTTCAGAAAAGCAGGTAAACAAATAAACAAGTATTCAGTGGAGGACAATGGTATTTCTTGCTTCAGATATTATTTTAGTATTTTCTTCTGCATTGGCAATTTTATTCTATTATAATTTCATAAGCTACATGTAGGAATGAATAAAGATTAGGATGTCCCATGGGCATTCTGCCTGACTATGTAACAATGTTCATTAACAATCAAATGGTTAAAAATAAAAGGAAACCTTGTACTGATCCTCATTAATATATAATAAAATGGACTGGCTTCTTATCTTGGAGATGCAGACCACTCTTCTCTGTAATAGAGAATATCTGTGAAGAAGAGAAAGAGAAAATTATGTGCTTGTAAGAGCAGCAGTATGTTTGCCATAACCAGAATTGCTCTGAGGCAGTGATGCCTGTGCTTTTGGCCTGGACAGTCACATAGCTCCTGAAAGCTGTGTGATAAGACGTGACCCTTCCCTGGTCATATAAGTGGCTGTGTATATATCACATTTTCAAAATCTACCTGCCCTGTCATTTAGCTGCCACATGTCGTGGCACATGTGAAATGGGTCATCACCTAAGGCTGTGTGTGTGTCCTGTTATTTGGTTATGCAGGTTTGCTCTGTCCTGTGATTACTGCACAGTGTCATATGGCCAGAGGTTACACATCTGTCTCAGCAGACGTGCGTGCACAGTTCTACCATGCATCTTTCTTGTAGTGGTGAGACTTGCCTTTAGACTATAGGTGAGGTGAAGGCAAGCAGTGGAAGGTCTGTGAGACTCTTATAAGAAGTGGTTGGTTCAGGCTGCCCAAGCAATCACCTGGTTTGTGGCTTGCTGCCTTTCTGTGCTTCAGAGACACTGTGGAAGATGGTCTTAACACTGACCTGTGGGCTGGGTGAAGGGCTTGGTGCGCTGTATTCACCTCATGAGCTCACTACCCCTGCACTGAAACCACTCTGACTCACTAGCTAGAGTTTCACCCACTGATGTCATTAAAAAGTAATAAGAAATGAAGCAAGGCTAATGAGACTTCTTTAATAATCTCAGTGATATCTTTAAAACAGAAGCGTAGGAATCATTTCATTTTAAAATAAGAAGACTTCATTAAATTGAAGTTTCAAAAGTGACTAAGTTTTGAAAGCATGACAAGGTGGGTTTAAACAAACTCCAGATTCTAAACCAAAGGTCACAACTTGTTATTAAACATAAAATCTCAATATTTTTTCTCATGTTAGGAGTGCAAACAGATGATTTGAAGGAGTAATACATTCAAGTTGTTTTGTAAGCAGGAGACTGGAAAGGGAATACCATTCTGGTTTTGCCCAGTGTCTTCCAAGGAAGGAAAGCAGGCCAGCAATGGGATATGTTCACATTTTCCTGAAAAGGGGTCTAGTTGTGGGTAGGAAAACCAAACTATATCTATTACTTTCCTAGTCTACTTGTATCTTTCTTTTCACCATGCTTCTAATTGGACACATAAGAAGCTTTTTACTGATCTAAATCCCAAATTTCACTGTGCTGTTATACAAAAAAGCTACAAGTATATTGAAACCTGGAAAGCATTCAGTGTTTGTGCTGATGTGTGAGCGTTGGACTTTCCTCATTTCATCTGAATCATGTTGGAAAATAATGTATCAGAAACTGTGAGAGATGTAGTTATTTAGTACACTTCAGCTTGAAACCTTCTCAGCAGACAGGTTCAGCTGGGAGACTGAGTATCACCCAGTCAGGCTTTGGCTCGGAATTACCATGGTGCATGACTGGTAGTCTTGGAAAAACTTCAGGCTGTTGTCCCTTCCCCCAGACTGTAGGTCCATTCAGAGGCTGAGTATGGCTCAGCTCTAGGACTGTGTCTACTGTGACAGTAACTGTAATGAGGATTAAGTGCTTGAAATTGTGGAACTGCCTGCTTAAATGTGATTAGCCCTAGGAATGGTTGGACAGGTTTATATGAAATAAAAATGTCAAGAAACTTTGTAAACAAGTCAGTTCCCTTTTTAATTTTATTGCCAAGTGTGCCTCTCTGGACTTCCAATTATGCTTGGAAGGAAAGGCCAAAAGGCCAGGTGTTTTTTCAGACTGTCCATTGTTACTGGAATGGAATGCCTCAGGATGGGATCTGCTGGCATACTGCTTCCAAAGGGTCTGCTGATTTCCTCTCTCCTGCTCCTGGCCGCATGCTGCTGCTTCTTCTCTTATGTGGCTTAGCTGCCTTTATAGTTATTCAACTCATTGAAGCAGCAGAGAAAAATCTGCTTTTCTATTATATTTTTTACATTAGTTTTCTGCTTATTCAGCAAGATGAATTAGTTCATTGAAAGGCAGAAGAAGACAGGAAAACAGACCAGATGACTGCAAATGATACAAGAAAGAGTTAAGATCCTCCTCATCTGGTTGCTGTATCTTACTTCTCTATTAGATATACTCTGCTTTCCTTGTCTTGGGAATTGCCCTATAAACATGATCTGCATGAGTACAGATACCTGGAATGTTGATGTGGAGAAGGTGTTTTTTATTGTATCTTCTGAAACCTGCAATGTGCCTCACTGCTCATGTGACTTTTCCTTCAGTCCTCTGTTTCTGTGAGGACTACCCAGGTTAGCACAAATCCTTGTAGCACCATGTGTATGGATGCAAAAAGGGATAGGGGTTGAACAGGACTGTGTCTACAGACGTGAACATGTTACAGCTTGTACAGCTAAGCAGACAGGAAGAATGGGATTCTCAGATGGGGAATAGAGAGTCGAGGGCAGGAACCTTTTGACAGGAGTATTAACTTTGTTCAGAGCCCAAACTTATTTTTTTTTTTTTTTAGGCATATGAAAATGATGTAATATTCCCAGAAGATGGAAATTACTTCACCTTAAACACTCCTTTGAGTTTGAATCACAGAGAAAATGACTTCAGGTGAAATTTATTTGAAAACATTAGTGAGAGGATTTTGATTTTATCACTTCTTTTATTTGAAAGCCATAAATATAAAGCTTATTTCTAGCACTCCAGAAAATCAGTTGGCTTCCATAATGCCACAGAGCTGATGTAGAAGATTGCTTCTTGGTATCTGCTCAGTGGAAGTGCTAGCACTAGAGATTAAAAATCACTAGGTCTTCTTTCCTCAAAAGTCTGTTTTAAGAACTTGGTGGGTCTTGCTATGTGATAGCTTCAGGGAACTGCCATTGTAAAAGGCAAGGAATCATTGTATCAGCTGGATCTGGGGACGAAGGGATGACCCAACAGGATAGGTGCTCAGTGCTCTCCCTTGCTGAGAAACAGGTATAAGAAGTGATTTAGAATTAGACCAGTATGTTACAGTGTGCCCTGGCAGGCATGTTGTGTCTTGTAAGGATGCTGCTCCCCAACTTTACAGGATGATGGTTATTGGTGGCTAGCACTGACATTAAGTGGCAAAGGAATCTGATAATTTGTCAGAACTTTCAGAGAAGATGGGATAATAAAGGATTTATTCTGCCCATTTAAAGTAGTGAGCAAGTATGGCTAAAAGCTAACAAGTTTAACTTAGTCAATAATAAACCTCCTTCTTGCACAGATATTTCTTCATATTTTTCTGTAGAGGTGGGAAGTAGGACTGATGAGTACAATGAGGTGACAGCCTTGAGCTGTGGAGTGGCTTAGACAAAAGCAATGGAACTGACTGTAGCACCGACAAATTAATTTCCACCCTCTGGAAAATATCACTGACTTCCCCTCTGTGTCTGTGGGCCAGGAGGAAGTACCCAGAACAATGAGATTAGAAACAGATGGATCTGCTGTTATGTTAGAAGTTGGAGATCCTGTTTTTTCAACCTTTTCAGAAGAGGAACGGAACATTTTTCAAGTTCTTTGCACATGCAGTGTTACACTGCAATGTTCAGCTGATGCACATAAGCCTTTTCCAAATACTATAGACATTAACAGCATCTCTCCAGTAACTGAAAGAGGATACAAGTTGAGGAAGAATGTCAAGCATTTGTAGGAGCAGATAGTTTGGAACCATAAACAGCTTCATCTCGCCAGGTGGCTTGATTGTGTTGACAGGAAAGTAAAGCAGTATGATGCACTTCATAATTTGTTTTTTTTTCCAGATGGGACTGGTTGGTACTGGCTGAACTTTTCTCTTACCAACTTGTATCTTCATTCATCCTATCTTTCCTTTCTTTATAAATAGCAAGAAATGGTCCCTTAAACACCTCTTTCCTTTCTACCTCTGCTCTGAAATATGATGATCTTGCAAAGACCACAAAGCTACTGCACTATAGCTCAAGCATTACTATCTGTCAATAAAGTCATAAGAGTGGAGGAGCAGGAACATAACAGAGCAGGACAGGACATGCAGATGAAGCTTAGGAAAGCTGGTCTGCGAGAAAAGAAACAAGGGCTGTAACTCTAGGAGCTTGAAGGGAAAGAGGAGCATGGCAATCTGACATAGGAGGCACTTCTAATTGCAGTAGAATTGCTAGCAGTGGAAGCAGCCTCTGCACATTGGTCGGGTCAAGGAGAAAAATGGTGTTGGAACAGGCAAGCAGGCAAGGAAGATGTGGCTGCTCTCCTTTGTCTGCATCTCACTTACCTCTTTTGGCCTGGCTGTTGTGTATGCAGAAGTCTGCATGGGTTCCTTCCTTTACTGGAGTTGTCTACGAGAGCAGTGGAGGGGCTGTGCCATTATCCAAAATTCCTAAAATAGACAGTTCAATTGCTTTTATGGAACAGAAACTTTTTTGCTGTCTTGTATATCAGCTGGGCCCTTGTTCATCCTTTGTCTTTGTATAGTTCTTGAATGCAATTAATAGAAGATGTAGAACATTGATGGAGAGTCTGTGGGCTCAGAGAGAGGTCTGGTGGGGGAAATAAACTGAGACATCAGTGATACTGCACCAAAATAATCTGAAGAAGAGTGGAGCAGCAAGTGTCAGTTAAACTGATGGTGGAAGTATCCACCCACCACAGAGGAGAAAGAGATGAACAGCAGAGAAAATGTGAGGAGTGTTCACCCAAGGCAGTGACTGTCAAAAGTAGAGTCCTGATGTCCAGATTTTTTTCTGGTCCAGATCAGTGTCACCTTGGCTGAGTGTCAGAAGGGAATGAGGTATTAATATTGTGACCTCTTTTCAACTACTGGTTATATCATATCTTCTCTGTGTCGATAGGGTTTGTGTGCATGATCTAGCAGAGTGCTTGACAGCCAAGATCTGCCTTCATCTGCACTAGATTTTTATTAATAAAAGGTGATGATCCTTTTATTTTATTGCTGACCAGCTCTACTGAACTGAGCCTTCTGCAGTAATGATTGGTTTTGGCTTAATTCCTGTTTTAGCCTTTGTTCCAGAAAGTTTCTTCAGATTTGTCCTTGCACTGTCTGGGCACTCCCAATACAGTGAGCTGAGGTTCACTGATAGTGGTGAGAATCAAATCCATTCGTTTATCTTGGAAGAAAAACAAAGCCAAGTAATACATATGTGAGGGGAGAGGGATAATGAGGAGGAAGGGCATAAACCAACAGTTTAAATGATGTGTACTGTCTTCAGATTGTTGGAAACATCCTGCTCAGGTGGCATAGGCATTTGATGACGTCTGTGCTTCCAAATGCTGTAACTACCTGTGCATATCAACCCAGTGTAATCTTTTGTGAGGTTAATAGCAGTAAATGATCAACTTAGATTTTCCAGATTGTCTGGAGGTTAAATTTCTTTAAATCCCTTTGGACGGAGGTAAAGCAAGTGCATAACCCGGGCTGTGTGTTGTGACCTGTAACAGGATCTTTCTGGCATACACTAGCATGGGTGGCCTTCAGGAAGGAAGGCAGATGTTTATTGATATGAGGGAAATGCAAAGGGGAGTCAAGAGAAGTTTAAAAATTAACAGAAAAACTCCTCAGCTTTATCATTCCAAATAAGACCTTTCAGCTGTGACTATCAGTAAGAAAATCAAGAACAAACCATGTGGAAAGCATGTGAGGAGTAGTGACACTGGAGCATCCTGAAGTCTGAGCTAAACAAGCTTGCATGCCCAAAATTTCAGTGCACTTATATTGCTAATATGCATAAGGTGAATGTAGCACTGCAGTTGTGCAACCCACCAGTAATGGTGGGTGCTTGGAGGCATGTCTCAGGTGGGCATGAGGGTGGCCCCAGGAGCAGCGTGTCTGGCAGTCACAGGTGAGGTGGTAGTTAGATACAGGACGTCAAGTGTTTATTAAGTGCTGACAGAAGCTAAAGGAGTGCAGACAGGAGGCTGCCAAGGGCAGATCAGCACTAGGGATGTTTTGCTAAATGGAGAGTAACATGAATAGGTAAGAAACTAGAGGAGTGCAGGCCCTGGAGCAAGGCAGATAAGCAGGGTGGGACAGAACTGGCTGCATAGAGCCTAGCAAGTTCACTTGCTGACAGGACCCCCCTCAGAACCCTCCATCCTCATACCCTTTCACTGTTGCACCTGGTGTCTCCATTTCACTCAGCACTGCCAGGTTTCTCTTGCTCCATGACTATGCAGGTTGCCAACTGGGGCTATAGTTGTAATGTGGGAGTTGCAAAGGGAAAAGTCCGTGGGATTTGCATCTCCAAGGGCAGGGATTGTGCATGTTTCTTATTTTCAGCTCACCCATCCCATATGCCAGTCTCCCATGCCACTGGCCACCTTTCCCCCTCAGTCCTGTCAGTGCCCTGCATTCCTGTTCCCACAGCCAGTGGCTCTGTGAGCTCCTCCAGCCCCTTTGGCTTTTCCAGCAGTGATGCTGTGCATCTCTCCTGCTGCCATCTCCCTAAGCTTTCTCTCCTTTCTTTTCTCCCAGCCTACAGTGTAAGTTGTCTTTTCAAGGATGGGTAAGATTTGCAAAGCTGAGCTAGCAGGGCATGGTGAGAGGGATAGAGGGTGGTAATGCCTTCCTTGAAGAACCCTGGGAGTTCATGGTAACATGGAAGCAATTGAAAACACCAAACTTGTGTTTTGACAATGGCTACAGTGGATGTAGCCTCTGTTTCCTTGTTTTCTTTTCAAGTTTTCAGCCAGTAAGGATCTTCTAAAATATGAAGGTTGATCAGGAATGATGTCCAAAGTTGCAGCTTTATATACAGATAGGAAGAAAATTGCTGTTGAGCAGAGTACTAGGTCATACTTTCCTTGCCAAAGATATTTTGGATTTTTTTAATGTAGCTGACAGATGCTCTTTACTTGCACTCAACTCTTGAAGCTGCCTTCTTTCCATCTTGCACAGAGCTATTATTAACAGAAGCTTGGGAGCAGAGCAAATTTGGTACAACAGGAGAAATTGTGCAAATCCCTGTTGTTCTGTGTAGGGAAGCTAAGGCACAGACAGACTCAGTGCTAAAGGTTTAACAGGGAATTGTGTAGCAGAACTAAAACTGAACATGAATTTCTCATTTCAGGTTTTCTACTTGCCTTTTAGCTCATACAGCTGTTTTCAAGTGCTGGTTTTTGGCTGGTTAGATGTGAGGTATTTGTGTTTTCTGTGGTTACTTCAACCTGTTGTATTTACCAAAGTTAGGTTACTTGAACTCTTCACTCATCCTGTGCAGTTTGATGTGAGATTAGTGTAGTTCCTAATGTTATGGAGAGTGTGTCCATTTTACAGAGTGCTTTCTAGTCATTTGCAGGCTACAGCCTTTTTTTCAATAGATGGTAGGCCTCTTAAATAAAGTCTTCTGCAGCTAGAAGCGTTAGAAGGAATATGCATATACAGGAGATGCATATACAGGCTCTATCCCTAGACAGAAAATGTATTTCAGTCAACTGAAACATTGACAGATATAATCATTGTGATGAAGTTTGTTGTGCAGTGTTTGTCCTTAATTTCAACTAGTTTAATCAGTATTTTTATTTCTGGAATGGAAGTTTCATATAGTGCCTGTGGTACTCTTTGCAATAAATCCTCCAATTGTAATGACAATCCTGATAATATCTATCAATCTCAGATCATGTTATCTGGGAGTGATTAAGTTTGTATGTAAGTATCCCATATTTGATTTTGCTGAGGCTTCAGGACAGTGTTTAGGCACATGTGTAAACACTTTAAAATACTACTTAGGCATCATAGTCAATGTGGTGTTATATGCAGTTTTTTGTGATATATGTTGGTTTCTTTATAAGGCTTTTTGTGCTACGCATATACCCTGTCTGTCTAGTAAGAGACAGCATCTAAGAAAATAAAATTGTCTCCCTAATACAATGAGAATACCATCTGGTAGGTATTAAAGAAGCTTTCTTCTATTTCATAGAAATTGAGATAAGAAAGAAAAGTTATTTCTTACAAAAGAGGTTCATCCTGTAATAATTTTCTAGTCCTTTGGAGAAGAATTCAAGTGGTTGGCAATATTATGTATTTAGTAGAATCTTCTTGTGGATTAATTTCTTCTGAAAATTCACTGTTCTCTCATTATTTTAAGTAACTATGTAATCCAAGTGCAATACATGTGATTTTGGGGCTGTCTAATGGAGACTAGGTCAGTTTTCAGTTCTCCAAGTAAACAATGGTAATGTGATGTTTATGAGACCACCATAGTTTCCTTCAGAAAGCATGTTTTAAGTGTAGTTAAGCCAGTTTGGGTGTCACCTCATAATTTGGATTATGCAAAAGAATGATTTTTCAGAGTGGAAAATTCAGATGTTGAAATCTCATTGACTTTCAGAAAAAAGTTGTGAACATAAATTCCCTTTGTGTTTTTTACAAGCCTAAGTGTGGAGTTCACGCACGTTTGCTTTCTTTCTCCCTTGCTCATATGATCTCTATCTGATGTTAATCAGAACAATTGTTCTCACATGGGTTGGTCCTGGTGGGTGGTGAGTTGTTAATGGAATGGTGCATGTCATCTGCTTTAAACCCCATGCGGTATTGCAGGGGTAGTTGGGGATAAGTTCTCTGAAGTTGGTTTTCTGTTATTGTCCCTGTTGTATGAAATAGGCAACCTCCTAAGCCTGTCCAAATAAACAGAATTGAAAAAGAAAAATATTTGTTTCGATGTCTGGGTGTTGGAGGTATATGTACCAGTGTTTGTTTTCCTTTCCCTGGGCATGATGAAATGGTACATTGTAGCTGCCTTATTTTGCTTGGCTATGCTCCTCAGTTCCTCTTATGTGGATGTAAAGTAATAAAAAAGAATTTGAGTTACATCATATTTGGGAACTTCTCATTTAAAACGTGTCTCAGTGCACAGATTTGCACCACACAGCAGAAAAAAAGAATTACAACTAATTTAGGTGTTTTGATATAAGGTTTATAGGAAACAGTCTTACATGAGTTTTCCTTGAGGTCTTGCATACCTTTTTGTCTTCCTTTTCTTTCAGGCGTTGTTTTCACTCCAAGTGCTTTTGTTGAACCAATATTCAGTTCAACATAGAAAGAGTTTGATCAGCATACTTGATGAACAGGAAAACAGCCTGGAGGCACAAAAACTTCCTGAGTCGGCTTTGCTGTTGGATCTGAGGTGTGGTAAGATTGAGATCAATGCCGAATTACCTCTATTTGTGTGGCTAACTCAGGCTTTCTTATACTTGTGGTGTTGTCTCATTCTGTGTATTTCTGAAGTGCCACTGTCAACTTAATGAAGTGCTTCTGGCTTCCTGCTCATGTCCATGCAGGGCTTCTTGCATCATGCTGTCACATCTGTTTAGGCACTCACACACTTTTTAAAGTTTAAAGATGTGATTTTGAAAATACAGAAAGGGAAAAGAATGAAAGATGTATCTTAGTTGTTTACAATGAATGGAATAGGAAGATGGAAAAGTCTCAAATTTGATTCCATTCATCGCTCACTAAATAAGGTACAAGTATTTGAGTTGGTTTGAATAACATTTTATCTTTTTTCTTTTTCCTAAGTGAACACTTCTGAAACTAATATATCCATCTGCACAAATTTCATGTGCAAATTTCCTTTCCCATGTCATTCTGATCTCAGTGGAAATGTAGACATCATATATGACGAGTAAAACAATCATCCTTGAAGTACAGTTGTGTCTAGGGGTAAGATATGAGTCATGATTGGATTCATGGATCTCAAAGGTATTTTTCAACCATGATGATTATGAGACAGTATACCAATACCAGAAAAACATTCTTCATATATAATAATTGACATACTTGGATTTATTTTATTTAACATTTTTAGACACCTATATGCTTGATTGACTAAGAAAAAATATCTGTGCTGTATGCCTATTTGTAGTCAATTAAATGAGGCATTAATGTATAATTTTTAAACAGCTGTTCTTAAGTGACTTCACAAGAACGTGTACTTAACATCATGCATGAGCTGGCAGAGGTAATTTTGATCATATTAACCCTGAAATGACGCCTTATATTTGTAATTATTTTTTTTGTAAGAAGTAAGTGGATTCCGTTTTTTCATCCCTTTTAAATTACCAGAACTAATATGAATCTCTCTATAAGCCTGGATTAACATGCAGTTTTAGGAGAAATGGTGGCTACTTAAGATTATCCACTTTGTTGAGAATGAACTTGGAACAGTTCTGGCATTCTTTATATTGTGGCAATGAATTAGTTCATGTTCAGTGTGTGATTTCCTATACTCCCAGGTTTTGTTTTTCATAATTCCTGCTCACTATGTATTTATGCAATTATTTCTCTCTGAGTGTAGTACTTTGAACTTACCATTTACTAAATTGCATACCATGTTTTTTCAAGGCCATTTTGAAGTCTGTTTATTGCTACTGTGGTGCTTACAACACTTTTCAGCTTATTATCATTTGAAAGGTGTTTTTTGCTGCATTAGCAACCAAGAGAGTAATGAAAACAGAATAAGATCTGCGAACCTAACAAGTCTAACAGGAACTCCATGTAAGGCGCTCTTAGTGTATGAAATTATTTAGAGGAACCTAGTGAAAATTACTGTTTAAATAGTTTTCCAATTTGCTTTGTGGTCAGCATATGCGATCTGTAAATGGACAACGTTCACATATTTGGTTATGGGCATGTTGTGTGAGATAGTATCAAAAAGCCTTATTAAAGCAATAGCTGTGTCATCTCCATGGTATCTCCTAAAGCCGCAGGCATTTTTCCCTTCTAACCACCCTAAGAAAGCACCCTATGTGCTTGTTTTTCACTTCAGCAGGCTATCTATTGAAAATAAGTGTTAACAAAAGCAAGTTTTGCTAGACTGATCAAAATATAAGGATTACTTCAAAGACAGATTTTTTTCTGTATTAAAAACTTAGGAGCCAGTCAAATAGTTGGATTAATAAAAGTCTTCTGCAGAACCTAGTCTCCCTTCAAAGCTGACGGTGCTTTTAAATACAGATCTCTCCTGCAATTAGATTCTTTGCACTTCAGAGTTTCTGAGAAGAGAATACTAGTTGTTGCCTACCAAACTGAAAGAAAGAGCTTTAATGAGTGTGTCTGGATTACAGGCTACAACAAGAAAAGACTAAGTAAATTTCATGCTTCAGAGGCATCTTGAAAAATCTCTTAATATAGATGTAGTTTGCAACAGCTACCAGAATCCCTTCCCTTCCATGATGCTGTTGAAAATAATGGTCTTTCCCTGCAAATATATTGAGTTTTCATGTGGATCATCCAGTTATTCTGAGCCCCTGACTGAATAAATGCTACAGCTGACATAAGGATAGGGGAGACAGGGAGGGAAGGGACAGTGGCACCTGTACAGGACACAGCGCACAGCTTCTCACAGTGACTGTGAAACTTCAGGACCAGGCTTGGGTCAGACAGCAGGATCTTTGCCAGAGCTATGTGTTTTGTCCAGCTGCTGCCTCACCCTGGCTATGCGGTTTGTCCCCTTTGCCCAACACAATGTGAATTGTTTCTTTCATAAGATGATGGGAACTTGCCTCCCTCATATTTTCAAATTCCCATTACCTAGGCTAGATGAATGAATGGCTTTACTGTCTTTCTCCTCTTTGCTTTTGGATTGATTCCTCTGTCAGCCTTGAAGAATTATGTTGTTTTTCAGCAATGCATTCCCTTTGCCCTTGCTAATTGTCAGTACTGTGATGTCCCACGTTGGTCAAAGAGTTCTCAAATAGTCCTCTCCATCAGCACACTAGGAAATTTTTTCCTTGCTTCCACCTTCACCAATTCTTACAGAGATAGATCAGAGCATTAAATAAAAGGCAGGGGTGGTGGGTCATCTTCTCTGACTTCATGCAAATTGTGTATATACTCATGGACATTTTAAGAGTTGGAAAAATCTATTTTGGTGAAATCTATTTTTCATCTGGATAAGTTCTCCAGTCGTGTTCATTGCAAAGCTGCTAAAAACATCTATGTCTGCCAAAAGGAAATGGAGACATGGGATGGGTGAGAGGGGGTGGATCCATGAGATGAGTGACTTTCTCTCTTGGAGGCAGAGCCAGCTGATCCTAAAACAAAGTTTGTTGAACAATGAATTAAGGCAAGTGATGGCAAGTCTGTTTAAGTCGTCCCAAACAACCACTGCACACCAGCCCTGTCTTTAATTCCTAAGTCTCCCAGCTGCTTTTTGAGCAGTTGGGAACTGACCCAGCTGAAAATTACCAGGGTTTAGGTGGGGGTTGGGGGTACAGTCAGTTTGAAACTTGTTCCTCCCAGAGCCTCCTAAACATCTGCCCTCATGAAGAACAGGTTCAGACCACTGGTGGTGGGAGGAAGGTGGGCGTTGTTTAAGCTGGCTTTGCCACTAAAGAAAGGCATCAGCAAACTGAAATAATCATGCAGTTGTTCATATGAAAAGGGCAGTTATTGTTGTTATAAATATTGCTGAGGGTTTTTTAATAATTGGCTTAAAATTCTGTCTCTTGAAATGAAAAGATTTCCTTTTTTTCCAGTGTCCAAGCCAATGCATTCATTCATATGTGTTGGGAGTCTGTTTCATAACTCACATTTTCAGTCACTGTGTTTGTCTACTATTTTTAATTTTCTTATATAGCTGCTGTGTTTCCTTTGACTCTCTTTACTTAGTCATGGAAGAGTCTATTTTTTTCTTTATTCTATTTTTTTTCTACTTTGTTTCATTCCCTGGAGCACAAGATCAGTTCTGTTTCCTCCTTGCACTACTGTGATTGGATTCTGCTACTCTTACAGGGTAAAAAAGAAAAAAAAAAAGACTACAAGAAAAAGGCTATGATTTGGGACGTAAGGTTTATGGTTTATGCTCTAATATTTGGCTCTTTACCTGTGTGAAATTCTCTTTGCTAGTAATGGACCTACTGTTATAATGCAAGAAGTAGATTGGAATCAGGATCGGGTAAAAGAATAGTGCCTAAATTACTATTCTCAGTACCTACTTCTCTGTGGTAGATAATGCAACTGTTTTTTTTTTTTTTTTTTTTTTTATTGGGATGAACCATCTTTGCATCAGGCACAGTAGTAGTGATGGTGCCATGGTAATGTCTTGCCATATGACCATTTGCTTGCAGTGGGAGAAGAGGGAATAGGACTGAGACTTTCTGGTTCCCTGACCTTGATTTAAACTTTAAACTTCTCCATCTATAAACATATTTCTAGACTCTGTCTTGGTACTATCTTGCTTACCTGTTGAGGCAGCTGCTTGAAATGACAGAATGTGAATGCCGAAAGCTATGGGGAATATTTACAGTCCAATGGGATACAAGTTAGTAGCCTTGTACTGACACTTGTTAACCACAAAGTGATTTTTCTTTGAACGTCCTCTGTCAGGGATTGGTTTTCACATGCTACATAATTTTGGTCAGCTGAACAGTTTCCTGTAACAGTGCAGAAGCCAAAATCGGCTTCCATTCCGTTGACACTATTCAATGTGCATCCATGATATAGCACACTCTTATCTATCATGAGACCTATCTAGGCAAAATGGATACCTGATGTAACCATATACTGCTGTGAGCTGCACAGAGCTGTTGTCAAACTCTGAAGTCATCATTATTTTCAGGAGGTCTTTCTTGTCCCTTCTGCCTAGCCCCTCAAAAGCAGTCATACTAATAATATTATGGCAGACATTTTATGTGGAAATACATTCCTACCATATTGGGATTTTTGTCCATCAAATGAATGTCCACCATGATAAACAATAGAACACAGTGCTCATTAAATTTAGAGGAGGGATTCTTAGTTTTAAATTATTTCACAAAATCTTACTTGTTTTTGTCAGTATAAGCTAATCTTTAAGTAGTAAATGAATTGTTGAGTAGATCTAAAGAAAAGCCTGTCAAGCGATTGGTATTTGAATTCAATAGCTTCATCAAGAACAAGATTCCAGCACAAATTAAGGAAATCGTTCTTGATTTGTCAGTCTTTATAACTGAGACTGAAGCAGATTTATAAATTACATCTTTGCTCTGGTGGAAGCTATTTGTCCTGGGTAAGTGTTTCTGATGCAATGGCATTATCCCTGCTATTGATGGTTTTTCATGCGCACTTACTCAGACTTCCTGTGCTGCTGATTTTAATTCCATATGGAGGTACAATGGCATAGGAAGTTGTCTGTGCTGGCACAATGAGAAATCTCTTATGAATGGATTATGACAAAGATGTACTTTTTTTAGCAGCTAGAGAAGTTATGAAATTAACAACCAATTGCATCACTTTTCAATTTGTCTTTGCACTGTGACAGGGATATTACTGCTCTGCTTTGCTGATGAGGGAAGGCTCAGCTATTGGGAGAGATTCTAGCTCTGAGTCTTATCTTCATTACCTGCTAATTCTATGTTTAACCTGGATTTTCCCCTTTAGCCTGGTATTCATTGCTGAATCTGAAGCAGCTGTCAGAGCCACACATGAAAGTTCTGTCGTAAGCTGCCTTGGTGGCTTTTTGTCAGCTGTTAGTGCCAAGTGGAGTCACTGAATGCATGTGCTCACACAAAGAAGTCATGAGTCTTTTAACACCTACCCTCAAGCCTCTGGGCACTCATTCCCATACATTACCTACCTGTGCTGGCTTGCTCTTTGCATCATTGACCTGAAATGGGAGACATAAAACCTTTCTTTAGCATTTAGTATACCAGCTTGCCTACGGTCTCTTCACTTTCATACATCTCTACATTTTAAGCAGCAGAGCAGTGGGCCCTCAGAAACCCAAGAGTCTTTGTACAAATTACTTGACTTCAGAAACATGTCAGATACCCTGTGTCAGTCTGAGCTAAAGAGTGAAAAACCTGCTCCTTTAAAAATGGAGGAGCACCAAACATCAAGCTGCTGCTGCTGACCAGAGGGTTGAGGGATCTGAAGATTAGTGTAAAAGAGAGATAAAAAGGCTGAAGTGGTAGTGGCTGGAAATACAGTGGTAAAAATTCTAGTGATGAAATGGGCTGTGTGCTGTCACCCCTGGGAGCATGGGGCAAGGAGGGCAAAGGTAGCCGTGTTGAACACAACATCTGCAAAGACCAGTCCCACACAGGCAGCTGTCAAAGGAACAGAGTGCAAGACAGTGGGAGGTAAGTGGCCTTACCCTACCCTGGAAAAAAGCACGATTTTGATATACAGGGTGTATATCATACAAAGAATATAAGCAGCACAGACTAGGGCTTGACATTTCAAGACAGGAAGATGGAGCCAGTCGTCTTTATTCCTATTTCAAAGGACAGTTTGAAACATATAGCATGTGCTGGATTCTACACTTGGCAAGGAGTGACCCTGGGTGTATGTACAGACTGGGGAATGGGAGGCTGGAGAGCAGCACCTCAAAAAGGAACCTGGGGATCCTGGTTGATGGCAAGTTGAATCCGAGTCAGCAGTGCCCTGGCAGTCAGGAGGGCCAGCCGTGTCCTGGGGGGCATCAGGCAAAGAATTGCCAAGCAGTCCAGAGAGGGGATAAATAAACTGCTTTTCTTCTTCCTTTACAGTATGTAAGAGTGGGGTCTCAGTGTAATACAGCAGATATAGGTCACCATCACATGTAAAAGCCAGTTTCTCTCATTTCTCCCTCTCTTCCCCTCTTTCTACTCTTCCTCCTGTAATCAGCTGCACAATTCTCCCTCTTTTATTTTTTTTTTTTTTTCCTGGCACTCATCTTGCCCTTGATAGGCCAGTTCAGTTCACTGAACACACAAAAAAACTCAGTCAATGCAAGCAAGTGAATCTTCTTCTGAGGATTTAGTGAGCAAGAGCAGCTCTGCTAAGCTGCCAAGCCATACAAGGGATGGATCAGGAATGCACAGAAAGAAATGGTGGAGGAGGCAGCCCACCCCTTCTAGCAGCAAGATCTGACTTTTAGGTCTGGCCAGCTGCAATGTGTAACCTTACCTGAGTGGAAGCTTGCAGGAGTCTGAGAAGGGCACAGCATAGCCACTGCTGCTATTGTGTCTTCTGTTAACTGACCTACCCACCTCTTTTACTTCAACAACTGTTTTGAATAATCAGAAGTTAATTTTAATTCCAAATTTCTTTTGTGAGGATAAGTCCATCTAAGAATAATTCTCGACAGAAGATTAATGGCAAAATAAGCAAACAACAGGAGCTGGTGAACCCCCAAAAGAACAAAAATGGGTCTAATGTGTCTTCTAATCCCTAGGAGTGGGTCCTTCTCTCTATTGTATTTGCACATACTTTGACCAAATTAGGCAGCTACTTTTTTAACCTCAATGATTTTCAGTGCATGTGCAAGCAACAGAAGAATGATTATTTTTGTAACATACACATAAAGATTGTATCTACATACAAAGTAACAGCTCCAGCACACCATACTGCAGACCAAACCTATGAATTTGTCCTATTTTCTATTCACTCTTGAATGTATTAGAAAAATTGCATTCCTTACAATCTTTGCTCTGGCCAGCCGTATTTCCTGCTGGGGCTACGTACAGCAAGGGCAGGTGTGAAACATGACAGAAGCACATTAATGTTTGTGAGTGTGACCATCCTGTAGAAGTGTAGGCTAGCACATGTGGATAAACTCTGACTTATTACCTCTGGGACTGAAAAAACGCTAGGATGAGTTTTTACTTTGTCCCTCATGAATTGCACAGCAGGTACGTTACTTCTCTTCTTGAAAGGTGGTGCTGGGAGGATAAATCATTTCTGTAGCTACTGTATTGTGAGCAAACTAACTTTTCAGGGTGAGCTACTAAATGGGTGAGTACAGGCATAGCCAACTTTCCATAGAGAGGTAGCTCTTCCAAGCTGGAAATGGGGGAAGCAGTGTGTAGTTTGAAGTTGTTTGTAATGTGTCCCTGCCACACTGCTGATGTCCTTAGTGTTTTGTGAACAGGCAGACTTGAGTACGTTAATGTATCAAAACAGAAAGTGCTCATTCAACAGTTAAAATCAGCTGCATTTTATTATCTTGTGTAGCACTACTCCCAGCCTGATGCCCTTGGAGGATATTGCTGTAGGCATATTTAAACTGCAGGCATTTCTCCTCCGCTAGATTCTCAGCAGACAGGGATTAGGATGCGATACTTGGCTGAAGCTGCTCTGCTGACAGATTGCAGTGACCTTGCTGTGACTTCTGTTCTGATCTCAGTGGCACTGCTGGAATTTGACACACTAGAACATGAGATACTGGCTCCATTATGCCACTAATTGGTATCGAGAGCATTGTGTTCCTGCCTCCTTCACCATCTGATGTAGGTGGCAGATTGTTCTAATTTGTTGTTGCCATGTGATTTAGGAGGCTTAAGTATCTATCACCAGCCAGTTGATTCCCTTATCTTTTCATGTGGCTGTCTTTATCATGTGCAGGTGTAGAGCTTGACATAGGTTTGTATTGTAAGCACACTTGGTCTCTTTATCTTATTGCTGACTCCTCTTCTGGAATGAAAGGAAATTGCTTTTTGAGCATGGATAAAGCACAATAACCATTTTTCTAATGCACCTCTAGAGCTAGATCTTAAAATATTTTCTCTATTTGTCAAATATACAGGAACATAGTATTTCTCAAAGGTTAATCTTTGGACTGCATAGATTGGCTTTTATTTTTGTCTAGTGGTATCATGGAAGGTAGCACAGTAGCAAAATTCATGTCCTTAACCAAAATACTTCAGGGTTTGCTCTCAATGGCAGTTTTTGCCTTTGTAATCATTTATTTTGTCCAATAATCACAAAGCTGGAAAAAATGTCAACAAACTGAAACGTAAAACAGCTCCATATGGGATGATGTTTATAGCACCTTTTTTCCTCATGGAAAAAACCAAAAGCAGTAGTTTTCCAAAGTCCAGTTTTGTGAGTCCTACAAGGTGGAATTTCATGCTGTTAATTCAATCATTACAGAAGTTTGTGACCCTGAAGAATATGACTTGCAAATGCGTTAGTATCAAGAGGGAACAAATAACAAATCTAGCCCAGGGGGAGCACAGGGCATAGTTATTAGTAGTTATTCACAACAATTAACAGAAAAATAAGTTGTGTATTTAATTACTACAACGCTGTGAGGTGAAAGTAGTAGTTATTTATTTCAGGCACTGGTTATGCAAAATCTACCATGGACTTCAGCACTGCCAAAGTGGCATTTTCCTTGCAGTATCTTGGCTCCCCAGATGGAATTCACATTCTGCTATTAGGCCCTGTGGCTCCATGGCAACCCATGGAAAGGCAGGTGTCTCAGAGTAAGATGAAAAACAGTCTGCAGCTACATAAAACATCAAACATGAAGTGCTGAATTGCACAGCAGGCTTGAACCCCACTTCTTTCTCTTGGCTTATCCTAGGCTGTAGGAGTGTGCCTAGGCTGGATAAGAATCCATATCATCTCTTTTAGGTACTTAAGTGTGCCCTTTAGTAATGGGATAGATGACCAGTGTTGCATAGAAGTTAGAGCATGGGTAGGCTGTGGGTGACTGGAGGCAACTCCCTGCTGAGGAGGCTCTTCCTCATCCTCAGTTCAAGAACTGTTCATACATTTTACACTAGCCTGCCCACTTGACACAGTCCTCTCTCTGAAGAGTCCTGTGTGAACACAAGAATTTCCAAACCTCAGAAGCAGGGTAAGGGCAAGTGACAGAAGAGCTTGCAGGACAGCAGAGCAATTGTCAGCATAGATATGAATGCAGCTAACATCCCTGAACTGATTTCTTACAATTGTGCCACTTTTCTCCTTTCTCTGAAAAGGTAATAGTTGGCAAACTGTATAAGAGAACTTCAGATAATATTGACAAGGTGAATTAATGACTCATAAACCATACTAATGAGGCTATTCCGGAATTGAGGTCAAGAAAGAATGTTCAAAAAGAATTTAATGCACAAGACATGTAAAGGGCCAAGATCTCTCTTTTACGCTTTCATCTCACTGATTATTTTTAAATGGCCTACAAAACCTGAAAGATCTGAACAAGCAAATAGTTTATATTGGGAAACACTGAAGACTGATTTCCTGATTTTTATTTGCTCCATTTTTGAGTACAGGTACACACAAGTAAAAGCAAATTTATTTCTTCAATACAGATGTGGCAGAGGTCTGCTGATATAAATCTTCTCTTTTTCTTGACCTTAGTAATGTGACCTACATTGGGGATAGAAAATCCCACATCAGAGATCTGTTGAGTACATCAACATCTGTTGAGTACAGAAGTTAGAGTTCACAGTGCTTTATTATAGTGATCCTACAGCTGAATTGAAAGCTTTAGGCAACTACATTAAATGATGATAAACTACTGCTCAGTAGCTTAGTGACTTAAGAAGGAATTATATATGCACTTTACTGATTTGTTTTTCCTAGATCATTTTATGGTTGAAAAGTGTGTTAGCAACTTTGCTGGTTTCCTGGAACAACTAGTTGCTTTAGGATTTTTGTTATAGTTACTTATTGAAACAAAATTCTTAGGGATCTTTATGGTCCACTTTTCCATTGTGTCCAAACTCCTAAGTATCTGTTAGTTTCTCTTTACAATTTCATTGGCATATCACACATCATCCTAAGTATTTGTAGCATAAAAACCCAGAGATTTTTGGTTGGTTGTTTGATTGATTTTTTTACAAAGAAAGAATCTTCATCAAAAGACACTTGCCAAAATCATTATAAATTGCATGATTATTTACCAGACAACATGTGCAGTGGTTCAGCAAGGTGCCACTTTTGAACCTGTCAAGACAGCACAAGATGGCCAGTCTTATTTCTTAGATGTTGGTTAGACATTTTCAAGAGGTTAGAGCTCTTAGAGTTTGGGACCTCAGGCTGTGGTCTCACAGTAGCAGTGACAGGTAAAGGGGTTCTTCCTTCCTTCTCCTTGTATCTGTACGTTCACTGTCCTTCCCCTGCACTGCAAGGAGCTAGCCCCTCAGTCAGACAGCACAGAAGTCATGAACCAGATCAAGGAACTAGTCCATATTAAAAATGAACCTGTGTTTTGTTTTTATTTCCAACTGGCACCTTTGTGGAGTTCACAGCAGTGTTTTAGGAGTGGTGGTGCAGGTATGGTGTTTCACAGTGCACCTCTGAAGGACCTTCCTGGCCAGTGGGAGGTGAAGGTGGAGCTCCAGGATGGGATGTTTCTGCTGAAAATTGGTTACTGTGGAACTATGGTCTCAGATTTCTCATCTTCCCTAGCAAGAACAGAGCCCTCTTCTTGCCTCCTAACTGCCTCCTTAGGATTGCATAAAAGAGACATGAGACTTGCACAGTTACTCTTTAACCATCCTTTTTTGATAAGGTCACTGTCAGAGCATTTTAGGTTCACTCTGTGAGCAGTTTAATGCATTTTATTCCACTGTTGACCAGTTAGGTCTTGAAAGCACACTGGTTATTCCCTACTTCCTATCTTCATGTATTGCTGAAGCATTCCTTTTTATTGAATTGCTTAAGCATGGCCAAAGGTTGGGAAAGCTGTAAAACCACAAGTAGCTAAAAATTCTCCAACCTAAAGACATATTTGAGGAGCGATAAACCTATCATCAATAGCTTTGCAAGTGGAATGACAGACTCCGGTAATCATTGTAAATATTCTGCTCTGAAGAGTTCAGATATTGCTACCAAGGAGTGGTCCAGTCCACCCCTCATTAGGATGATGAAACTGCCCTGCTTCAGAGAGCTGATGCCAATCTTTCAAGGTACAACCAGTTAGCCTTCATTGCTGGGGTGCACCCTTGGGAGGAGAGCAAACCAAAGGTGGTGCTGACTAGGAAAACAGAAGTTGCCACATCAAACAGCAGTTTCCACAGACCCAGTCATAATCTCATGAACCAGGGGAGAATCTTCCATTTATGTATGGACTGTGAATTCCTCTCTGGCCTTGGTACCATGACTCTTTGTGCCCTACATATCCTTTCTCGGATCACACAGGGATACAAACCTGAGCCAGATGATGGATGGGTGCATGATCCCACTTCTGTTGAATGTGTTCTGGTGTGGATATTGGCTTTGTGTGCTTATTCAGACTTTAGAGTGTCTATGCAAAGATGGGCAGTGCTTGATCTGGCATAAAATCTGCCAGTGCAAGATTAATCCATCAAAATTACTTTATTGCATTTCAACCAGCAGAGTGAATTTATACTGGGTGAGTGCCTAATGTCCCATGGCCATTGCACTTCTGGGTCCATTTTCTGCTGCCTTAGAGTTTACCATACCCTTGAAGATTTGTAGACCATAGAAAGTGGAACTGAGTGCACTTAGGGCAAGGAGTACTGAGGATTTTTCTCTGGTAGGTAGAGAGGAGCTGGTTTTGAAGCTGATAATCAAGATGCTTCATGAAAACTATGCTCTCAAGCAAAGATACAGAGCAAGAGATCTCTGGATTCAAAAAGGCAGTCCCCTTATTGGTGAATGAAAGCAGAGTGTGGGTCTGTCTCATATTACAGGTATGTCCTAGAGTAACTCCTCTAAGGGATACTGCTTAAAACACCCTACTTCATTGGTTTTATCAGGGCAGGGGTGATGTAGCTGATAACTGTTACTTGAGTAAATAGGTGTGTATATCCATTTGTATGAACACAGACAAGACCATGTCACTGTCTGAGAAATGTAATATCTATGTCTAGATGGGTGTGATCTATACTTTGTGAGTCCAAACGGGAAGCACTACTAGCTAATATAGTTTAGTTATTATCCTTGGAGTCTGGTTCTCACTCAGTACTGTCTGGTATCAACAGCTATTTGCTGCCTACCGTTCCCTCCTCCATAAAACCAGACAGAGACAGGGACCATATAAACTGCAAACATAGAAAGACGAGATTGATTTTTTTTTTTATAGGGGAAAATGACAAAAGTGTAGCTTAAAAGGCAGACATAGGCATGGAAAGTGCAGCATGTTACCTTTAGAGGAAAACACTATCAAACATTTACTCAGGGCCTTGAGAATCCCAGATATGTTTATCTAGAAAAGGAAGATAAATTAAAAAAATAAAGTCAGGAATAACTGTTTTAAGTAGGCTAAGTATCTCTCAAAATGACTCAACTGTCCTGGAAAGTGTTGCAATCTCCACTTGAGGCTGCCCTGCCCCTCCTTTCTTGCTGGTGAATGCTCTTGGGAGCAAGAATTTGACCAGCTTAGCTGAGAAAATATTATTTCTAGTGCTCTATTTGTAACCTTGATAAGATCTCCACAGCAACAGAAGTTGCTGAATAGAGTTGGTCATGCCATTTGACAGAAGTTTTCCACTAGAAAATTCTGTTTTAATGCAAAAGTGTTGAAGAGAACAATTTGATGTTGACAATATTTTGATCTGAAAAAAAATGGGGAAAATCTGAAAAATGTCATGGAAGAAAGAGCCTCTTCTCTTTTTTCAGCCTGCTGCCTTTCCTCCTGGGACCTTTCATGTCAGGAAACAAGACTACCATCTTTTCCTTTTCTATTTTGGGATTAGTGGCTGAATTCCGAGTTCATGTCCTCTTTTTGACTCTATATTTTAATAGTATTATGAAAAGGCTCTAAACCAAACAGGAGATGAGATAAGCTGTAAATCTTCAAATATGTAAAGTATCTATTTTAAGAAAGAGGATTTTGAAATAAAATAATACAGTCAAAGAGTGCAGTATAATTACATGCCCATTTTGTTTTTAGTAGTAAATTTTATACCACATGGCTTAAAATCTCAGATTTAAACTGTTTACTTTCCTTTTCTTCACTTATCTTCATCCCTTCCATTTACCCTGCTCTGCTGGATGTAGTGATAGCCAGAGACATGTCACTGTGTATCATATCCTCTTGCTGACATTATTTGTTTCACTGAGGAGAGATCTTGGGACCTGCAAGTGCCAGCCTAGTAATTTGTCTCTTTTCCCAGTGATGGCCCCTCATGAAACTTGTGCAGAAAATGGTATGGGTAATAAATGTTTCTACAGAGGCAGTTTTCACAATTGTTCTGCTTCATGACTCCTTCTTTGCCTGTTTAGTATTAAGAACACAAACAAAAAATGAAACTTTCTTTGCGGTCTAAAAGATAGGGAAACAGACGCATGTCTTCCTCACTGTCTTCAGCAAGAATGTTATTTTTTAAGATCTTCCTACGGGATTTTTGGAAATCTATTTGGCAGTCGAGATCATTAGTCAAATGTGCTGATTAGTTCTGTCACTTGGCTGCCTGCTGTCACTAGCAGCCCTTTCAGTGCCACCTCTCCTCATACTGTTCTGCTACCCAGGTTACAGGGGCCTTCCTCTCCTTCCCACACACTTGCCACAGCTCTTTGAGAATTGTCCTTTTCAGGGTTTCACAGCTGAACATAGGACATTAGCTGCACCATGGCGGGCCAGGGGATGCCTTTGCTCCTAGTCCAGTGCCAGGTGAGTTTGCCCTGGGCTCACAGGTCCAGTGAGGAGTTACAGAGACAGACTGGACTTCCTCCACACCAGTGGTCTGTTTTGCAGGCATATACTGGTTCAGTCAGCCATAGCCAGTACTGCAGCCACATCGAAGTGGTACACATGACAAAATCCAGCCTGCCATCTTTATTCAGGAGAGGATGGGAAGCAGATGTTTTGGAAACTGGCAGACACCCAGATACCTCCTCCTGCACTTGCCCATTGGCCAGCAGAATCAGAACTGCTGCTGCTACTGCCAAGGAAGAGCAGCTGCTTTCCAGGAGCCAGCCACCACCACCAAGCTATGCATGTTTTCATGGTGTGAACTTGCCATGCAGGAATGTGCCAGGTCACTGGAGGTGATCACATTATGCAAAGCGTGCTGGGAATGGTAGCAGGATTGGCCAAATAAGGTATCTGGAGAAAACATTAAGTTCCTAATTGGAACACCTAAGATGATCATAAGAATGGAGGTGAGCAGAGAGAGAAATAGCAGGAGGTTATACAGCTTTTAAGGAGTAGAGCTAGGGTGAGCATCCAGCAGCCTAATTATCAGGCCATATTCCTATCACCAGTCCTACTATAGACTCACGCTTTAGGTTCAGTGGGCATATATCTGCTCTGGGTACATTTTTCCAGGAAAACATTGTCTCTGCTTACCTCAAACTACATCACGCTACAAGGTTTGTACTTCCAGTGGCCACTCAGCATCTTGACTCTGGTGTTAAAATTGGCAAGGACACAGATAATCTCTTTGTCGAGGCTGACTGATGGAAAAAAGTGGAAAGCCAACATTGAATGCCAACTCTGATAGGAGACTGATGTAAGAGGCTGAGGAATCATATAGGATTGCTGCCCTGGTTATATAACAGGGAACATTTTTTGTAAATGCTCAAACTGACGTACATTGTGTTTTGGCATGTGTTTGTCAGTGCCCTTGTTTTATAGCCTTACTGACGACTCATTGACAGATGGCACTCAAGTGAGTGCTTTTTATAGATGCCAGTGTCCGACTCAGATACAGTTTCTGAAAGCAAAAGGTGTTTGGGGGTGGAGGGATTTGATGCACTGCCAAAGCATTTTGTAAAAGGTGCTTTAATGGTGCTTCATACTCTTCTGAAGGTGGAGGTGTGTGGGAGATGAATGAGGAACATCAACTCTCAAGGATTTTGAATCATCAGTGATTCTAGTAAGTGAACAGCATTTATTAAATGGAAGAACAAGAGAACAGGAATTTAATGGACATATACCCTGTGTTCAGGAGAGGCAGGATTTGGGCAGTGCTTGTCTAATGTGGTGTTCTGGAGAATGATTTCTTGTCACAGATTGACCAAGTTCTTACCTGGAGATTAGGTGTCTTATAAGTGAAGCCAAATGTAGGCTATGTATTCCTCCACAGCAGCATTCTCCTCTGTGGGACAGGGACCTCGGGGCTGATAGTCACCCCAGTGCAGGTTGTGCTCTAACCAGAGGGGTGCTTTCCAATGAGAGCCAAACATGGTGAGCAGAGCCAGGTGCTGGTAACAGGCTTCATCAACAGCTCCAGACTGGAGGAGTGGTGACCCAGGATATTTGTCTGGGAACAAAAGAAGATTGGGCCAGAGACAGGATTGGAGACAAGACTGCAGTGTGGATCTGAAGTCCAGGCAAGAGGTAGAGCTAGAGGCTGGTGCTCCTGTGGTATCTCTGGTACAGACTCTGGACTGAATTGAAATGGAATCCTGGACCATTGGCAAGGGCAGTTGAAGAGGCTCCACATGAGTGTCATCAACACCTGTAAGGCATCTTGGTGCACTTAGGACCCTGACACATACAGAAAAAGGTGTGGTTTTGCTATGGGATGACTCATGTGCAGTGGCTATCAAGGTTTACCAGAAGGAACAAATAGAGGTGGTTTCAGCTGCAGGAAGTGCAAGGAGTACTTTGTCTCTACTTATGACTTTGCAATTGCATAGATAAAAGTGAACAATGCATTCCTTATTCTGCTGTCATGAAAGTCTTTATTCAGTAGAAGTATCTGGATCACAGTGTAGCTGCTGTTTCTAGCTCTGGGACTGAAGGATTTGCAGGCTCTGACGCTTCCCATATTTTTGTGAATCAGGACATGGAAGTCGATCCATCTCCAATTCTGAGTCTTCTGATTGACATTTCTTCTGGCTAGTGGGGATTCAGGCTTCCAGTTCAGGTGTTTGGGGACAACATAGCAGGCAGGCTGAAAAGCAAGCATAGTCAAAGGATTTATTAACCACAGGGACTTTGCTCTTTATGTGTGCTAGGGAGCCATACATATACCTGAAACAACACAGGTTCATGGAGTACCTTCTGTGGAAGTTTGTGGCAGAGACAAATATAGAGTGCATTTATTCTTGGAAGTGTTCAGCAGTGGAATGATCCTTTTTGTTGTGCAAGATCCAAATCTACTTTACCACACACTTTACAACTTCTTCAGAAAAAGAAGAAAGGCTGGAGAGCCAATAGCCTTCTCTGGAAGGCATCTCTGAGCAAGATCTGGTGTGCACTGAATGAGGTATAGGGTCTTTGCAAACCAATGTCATGTATTTCTGAAGTATACATACTGAAGTACCTGAAAGAGTATATTGTAAAGCAAATATATTGTAGTACAGGGGAAATGAAGACAAGGTAATGCAAACAACCGCTTTTTTGCAGTCTGAGATTTGTTTTTCTTTCTGTGACAGGTTTGTTGTGTGCCAATTCACAGGGCTTAAAAGACTAATGGAAAATTGGTATTTCACATTATAAGACCTATTTTATCAGATTTTTAAACACTAAGAAGCAACTTCACCAAGATGGCAACGATCTAGATACCCTGTGTGAGCAATTTAAAGCCTTTAGATTAACTGTATGTATACCCACCCTTCCTGTGTGCTCTCACCAGAGTGTAGGGGGCTCTTTTGCCTGTGTCATGTTTGCAACAACAGGAGAATGGTGAGACTCCTCCTCTGAATGTAAACTGCATCCTAGAGGGCTTCTGTCCTGTGTAGACAGTTTTTTCCTCTTCACTCTGACCTTTTTTCCACTCTGGTTGAAAATTTGATTCTTAAAATTCCTGTCCCAGGCTACTCTCCTCCCTGTCTCCTCTCCTCCCATGTATACAAGAAAAACCTCTTCTCCTACACCAGGCTATTCCCTTCTAAGCTTCAAACTTCTACCCCCAAATATGGGGATATAAAAGTTTCCAAAGGAAAAGTTTACCTGCATTTTTTAACATGAGTAAAAGGTAGGCAAAGCTGGCTTTTCCTTGGATTCATTCTTACTTTGTTGTTCCATTAGGTCTGATACTGTCTCAAAGCAGATGTCCAGCTGGAAAATTTAAGCTACCAGCATGGAGATCTGATGAAGTATTCAGAACTAAAAAAACACCATTGAATGGGAATTGTCAGATAATGATAATTATAGGTGTGGCAAGCAGCTGTAACAACCAGTATGACAATTTCTGCTCTCTGTGCTTTGCAATTTAATGCTTGTACACTCTGTTACCTAATTTTAGAGTGAATGTACACTAGCAGTTCACAACCAGGTAATGCTTGTAACCATCTGGAACAGAGATTATCTTAAAATGGGAAGTAAAGGAAACACTTTTCCATGTGGCTGTGACACTGTCTGTTCCTGACCTCTCTAACGAAGGGAATTTAGGGAAAGCAATCATTTAGAGGGAGGAGGGAAAGGAAACCCAGGGGAGAAGGTGGAGCAGGACAGAGTGCCAAAGTGTCAGAGCCAGCAGAATCTGTAAGTGCATAGACAAAAGTAGCACCAAAGATTTACAGTGAGGGAGAAGCAGGGTCAGTGTGTAGATAAAGCCAGTATCAGGGAGTGTAAGGATCATAGAAGGGCACGAGAATGCAAAAAATTACTTAGAAGAAGCAAAAATTACAAGAATGGGTAGGAGAGAGTAAGTAATAACTATAATTTGAGAGTAATGAAAATCACCAACAAACACATGTGGTGGTGCAGTCCTGTTCAGACAAACTACTATGTATCCCTGAAATTATGACAAGGAAGATCAGCTGTTACATTTGAATTTTAATGAATATCTTCCCTAAATAAAGGACAGGTAGGAGAAGTCTGTCCACAAAGTATTGGATGAAACCTATGATTCTCATATAAAAAGAAAAAAACTAGTTTGTATTTTTGAAGCTATTCTTTCGGTCTGTTAGTGCATGAATCCTGTCCAGTGCATTAACTCGGCTCGTCTTACCTGTCTGTACTTTCTACATAGGACATCCACGAGGAGGTTCTGCAGTGTTTTTGATGCAAAGAGGCCTCAAAGATCAACTATGTTTCATGTAGCAACTCATAAACCTTATCTACACAAATATTAGGATGTGGCAACAGGTAGTAATTTAATATAACTTCATTGTTTTTAGTATAGTCCTGTGATCAGAGCAGTACTATCAGACTGACCAGCATGAATGATAAAGACAGACATAGTTATGTGTCAATTAACAGTAGTTCATTCACTTTAATGTCAACCTACTTTCAGATACAGTAAAAATAGCTTGCATTGCATGTGGCTGAAGTAAATAGTGTGACAAAAATTTGGGTGGATGTGCTGGGTGGTAGTCACTCTCAAAAGAGTATCACAGTTCATCACTGTAGTAAGGTAAAACAACAGTGTGATCAGGAGTGGTTTGAGGAGAGGGAGGCATAGGAGGGAGGAAGGGAAAAAGGAAACAAAGTGTTCTGTTTCAGTGATCTAATTACATTCCCTTCAGAAGCTTCATTGAATTTTTGTAGTTAAGATTTTGTGCAGGAAATCACCACTTCATCTTGAATATAAACCCTATAAAAGTTACTTTGAAAATGTTCATGTTCACAGAAAAACAAGAAAAGAAGTGAGGGAGGACTGTGTGGGAACCCACCCAGATTAATGGGCATTGTTGGCCTTTGAGAGTCTTTAGCTGCCTCAAAAATGATGGGGCTGTGCTTGTAACTCGAGAAAGCACACAGTTTAGAACAGAAGTTTGTATCTCTCACTTCATTAGAAAAGGATAAATTTAATCATAGCGCAGAACTATGCATTTTAACACTGTTTTTGAAATACATCAAAGAGGAATATTTTGCAAATCCAAAAAGGTTATAAGCAATGGAGATTTTGGAAAGGAACGGTACATGATCAGCTTGGCTGCAATGTTACAAGAGCCTTACACTGGTTTGGGGTGTAATTCTTCCTCTGAAGTTAAACCATGTTTAGTACCTTGCTCGCACACAGCAGTGTTTTTCAGTTCCAGAAAAATAATTTAACTTGACTTCTATGATTCTGGGAAAAAAAAAAAAATCTGATATTTATATTGGCTGAGCAAATGGAGATATTTTTGAACTGACTTCAATAACTTTCTGTGAAATAACAGTTGGCTTTTAACAGATAAAGTTGAGTAATTAGTCAGCCATGACTGAAATCAGAATTATATAGCTGAAACCTGTTGTTTAATTAACATTCTCCCACACTTGGGACTATCATAACACAGTAAATAGTTCTGAGTCTTCCTGAAATACCTGTAAAACCCATTATGTAATAATAGAAGTGCTGCTAGCATTACTGTGGCAAATTTGAAGAGCTGCCTTTGCCAGTCCTCTCTGGATTCTCTTGGAAACTTTTCATCTCAGGCATTTCAGGCATCTCCAGCTGTAAACTTTACTGATGATTTTGCTCCCACAGTATATTGTAGTGGATTCACTGAAATTAATTAAGTGCCATTTTGAGGGGAAGGGTCTTCTGATCCTAAAATATTTGATTTTTGCAGAGTTTTGGGTAGATGGTTTACTATGTTTAGGAAATTCTGTTTTCCTACTTCAGATGCATATAAGGAGCTTGCATTGCTTCCTTCACAACTTAACATGCATCCTGTAAGACATTTCTCTGAAAGTGAAGCACACACACTCCTTTTCTGTGGAGTGTGCTCCTGATTTAACAACGAACAAATGTGCTTGGTGCCACACTGACCCCTTCATCCTTCATGTCTTGAGATAAGACAGTCTCTTTGGTTGTGATATAACCAATTTGAAGAATTAGTAAGAATGGCTTTTCCTAAATGCTTATGAAAACTTCATTTATGGTCATGCAGTTCTGAATATTTTGATATAATGAGTCTTGGTTGTTTCTAAAATCAATATGTTGTTCCTCACCTGCCCCAGCTTGTGTTGCAGGTGTGGCTGCAGTGCCATGTTTGTGTCATTCGGTGGCAGAGAGGACAAGGCGAGGTCTTCCCCTGGTGCTCTGACCCACGTGGGCTCCCAGGATTTCTCAACAGCCTGACATTATTGCTTTTCTGTTTGTATGTTACACTTGAGAGGCGGCGGGCGTCGGCCGAGTGGCGTAGACCCCCGCCTGTGGAGCCGGCTCCTCCTCTGAGGACTCCGGTTCGAATCCCGAGGAACTCGCTGTCGCCGTCTGAGCTGCTTGGCCGTGGCAAGATGAACCTCAGGAGTAAAGGGGGTGGGGCCAGTTCCGCGCACACTGTGCCTCACCTAAAAAATCCATTGCGCAGGCTTATCCCGAGATCTTCGTTTGTGAAGTCCAGCCAACAACAACAATGTTGTTCCTCATGATTTCCCCTGGTGCATTCTTGTTGCTGCTTCAGGCACTAAAGCTGTTGTCTCAGAGCCACCGTCATACCATTGTTTCTGATAGTTGCTCAGCCCTATGTTGCAGGTGTGGAGGTTTGTGAGTCTGTTTTGATCTTTTATTTAGTAATTTTTAAACTTCGGAAATATTGAATTGTTGGAAAATCAAACAAAAACTCCCCTTGTTTTAGAAGCTAGAAAATGAAACATACAAATGTAAACTGGACTTCCTGGGCTTTCTTTGCAGTCAATAAAGAGACAGTTTGACCTTCAGAGAGCAATAAATCTGATGGTAGTCACCAGCTAGGACTACATGACTTATCTTGAAGAGGGTATTAAGTATATTTATTGATAATACATGAAGTCAGAAATGATCACCTTACACTTCAACATCTGAGTTTTAAACTCCTGAATTAGAAAAGATTAATTCTATCCTTAGGTAATATAACAAACACGGATATTGTTTGTTGTGTTTTTGTTAATGCAAATATTTAGATGCTTCTTGTATTTGTTATTTTTCATTGAGAAAAATATAGATTTCTTGGAAGCTTAAAGTCCTGGTTAAATTCAATATATATATGGCAACTGTGTATCTGCATATCTAGGGCACTCCATCATTCTTTTCAGACTAATGAAAATATGAAATATCATTGAACTAGGATAAAAAGCAGAAAGATCATATGTCACAAAGTTATGTGCTAAAAAAATACTGAGTTACAGTGGATAAAGTATCTCAGAAATCTGACTAGAATGAGGTGTTTGGTTTATAGAGAGGGCAGTCGAGCAGAAAGTACAATATGACAAACATCAGAAGTTGCTGCTGGGAATGTAGGATTTTTCTTCTTTAGTTAGCTTTGGTTAGCTTTAGTTAGCTGTTTGTTAGATGGTTTTAACACTTTAAAGTGAATTTTCTGACTGTATTTTGATCTGTGCTTAACTTTAAATGTCACAGGATTAGAGAACTGAAACACTTGTTGATCTCTCAGGCAAACATCTAGCTCACACACTGGTCATTGGCAGCCTTTGGGGGGAGCAGCCTGAAGTGGGAGAGTGAGGAGAGATCAGTCCATACAGACTCCTTATCCCACTGAAAACAATCTGCTTTCCTTTTTAGTAGCTAAAGACTGTTAGTTCATCTTTTCCTTCAGATCCCTGATGCAAGAAATAAAAATCAAGAGGTAGCTGAAGGTTTACTGGCCTTGAGGAGGCTGGAAGTGCAAAAGGCCTGTTGATTCCCTGATCAGCTTGTGCTTTTGCAAACATTCTCTGAGCTGGGATGGTAGAAACGGAGAAATGCTAGCAGGGAATCTGCCTGAGAGGAGCCGCGGGGGTCTGGGCCTGCCTCAGATGGCAGGGTTCAGAGATAGTCATGCTAGGGCAGGAATGGGAATGAGAAGCCACTGTGAGAGGAGGAGGAACAGCTGCAGTCCAGCTACCTTTTGTACAGCCACAGCAACACAGTGATGGCAGGGGCTTCACTGCAGGCTGGGAGGGCCAGCCTAGTCCGTACACGAGTGGGGCTGCAGCCAGACCTTAGGGAGCCTCTGGGACTCTCACCATCACAGGAGGGGTGACCCCAACCACATCTGTTACAGTGGAGACACAAGTAAATCCCTAGGGGAGCAGCAGTTGTAATGGGAAACAGTGGCCTCTAGCTATTAGCTCACTACTTTTTACCTACATCACCCTTTTCTCTGAGCAAATAAGGAAAGCTGTCTATACCCCCCATCTTTACAGACTTTGATAAAAAGGTAGGAGACAATGTGTTAAAATGAAGTGCTTATAGAAAAGACTGAAGGATTCCAATAAAAAATGTAGTAATGTGAAAAAAGTGAGGAAAAGGACCTGTATCTGGGGAGTTTTCACAGTGAAAGACTTTGGGCCTTTTTTTCCTCTTAAATTTTTGTCAGAAGTAGGAGAAATTTTAGTATGTGCAAGTTGTATCTGTTGGCTGTATTATTTTGGTCATTCAAATCCTTTCTTTCAGATCATAAATTATTCAAGATTGGTATTTGAAAAGTCCTGTGTACAGTATTTGCCTCTTGCTTCAGTGGCAGAGGCCAGCTACAGAGATTTAACAACAAACCAAACAAAAAACCCACAGAATTTTCTTTGTACTGGGTGTTGGTTTTTTCAGAGTACTGTACTTCTAACCAGCTCAAATCCCAGTGGGATGCAGTTATACTTAAATGAGAATGCTTATACTGACATACCTTATTCTGGTCTGAGCAGAAAAATAAACTTTCCCTTTGTAAAGCTATACATTTGATGATGAACATTTGGTCCATCAAATTAAGTCACATGTAAATTATCCAAATGTTTGGGTTTCCATTTTGTCAATGGGAAGAATAGTAGCTTTAGTATACGTATGTAAAATAGCCCAGATAAATCAGAAAAATCACCCTGGAGATGTCAGTCCCTCTCCATTGACTGTACAGGGTGCTTAAACCGAAAGAGATTTAGACATACAACTTTCAAATATCTATACTGGAGTGAATCAATCCAACCATATGTGTCTGCACTGGAACTTGAGTCATTGCAGCCACCTCGGTGCAAAATCATTAATTGGGCCAGCAGAGTTGTATGGGTCTGACTTTCCCCCCTAATGAAAAGCAAAGCTTGCACATGACAGAGCTTTTACACACTGTAGATAGACACTTTGCTACACAGTAATAATAGCAGGCTGAATACTTATGTAGGTGGATTTGCTAACTGTGTGGTAGAAATATTACTGTGATAAGTATCTGGTCGCTTTTTAGTATGCATCCAAAATACAACGGCTGATAATAGGTTTTGAGCTAGTGGTGTAGAATTAGAAGCTGCTGAGATAATGCCGTTGATAGTTGAGCTTGCCAGACATGTTCCTTTATAAAAGCAGCAATATGTTTCACCCCAATGTAAGGACAGTTGATTCTTGACTTGAGTGAAAATAGTTCTAATTTTTTATGGAATGCAGAATAGTGAATTTAGGCAAAAACCATGGGCTTTCCAAGAGAACCTCTCTCTACCTCCACCACTGCAAACAGTAAAGAGGTGGTTTACAAGAGCAGTGTTCGTCATGCATTAACTTTTTGATGCTTTGGGAAAAAAAAAAAAAACAGGCTTGGTTTTAGGAAAGTATATCCATTTTTTTGTGTTTGTGAGGGACCTTATATAGAAATCTGTTTGTAGTGCATTCTGGCTTTGGAGGTGGCCTTCACTTGGAAGAAAAAGAGCAGTGTGGACCTCCTGGATTCCATCCAGAGTGCAGGCAGTACAGAGGGCATGGGACAGCTGTATGTTGAGGCAGGTGTACACAGCAACCCTCAGTGGTGGCACAAGGTGCTTGCTGGGAAAAGTGTCTTTCATACTGTGTGCACAATATAGTGTGCCATTTTCAATTAGACAGAGACCCCAGAGTGCCTGTATACTTCTCAAAAGGTGATCTGAGTGGGCCCTTCACCTTTGATGGTAATTACTAGGAATATAGCTACATATCTAAGTATGTTCTCAGAATTATTTCTTTATCAGGAATACAAAATTTTAAAATATGCTCTCAAACTGGTGAAAAGTGAAATGCCATTTTAACCCTGAGGTAAATAACTTCTCAAAACTAGCAGTATTAACATCTTTGTACCTGTGTATCAGCTCTTTACACTCTTACACTTAGTCCAGTTTATAAATGGTTACTTGCATGGTTCAGTATGAACACTGCTTGTGTCTACAGTCAGTTCCTAAGGTCTCAGCATGTGACTGGGTTACAGAGGCTTGAAAAGGTGCCCCTGAGCTAGTAAAACTCAGAAGAGCTTTAGTAAATGTTGATATTTGTCCAGGTGTCCAAACTTAGCCCACCATAGTTGTAAGGAGATGTGACTTTGTTTAAGCCTCCATGGAAGATATTTAGGTGAGCCTCGTATTTGGGTTAGTCTGAGAGCACGTCCATGGGTAGCTGAAATTATTAATCTGACATGCTGTAACTTGTTAAGGTGCTATCATGGGATCATATGACAGGGATCAAAATGTTTGGTCCAGGTTGACATTCACTAACGTTTGGAGTAGGGTCAGCGTATTCTTGCTTGAAGTAGGAGATCCCTTCCCATGTGCAGTTTTTCTAGTCCTCTTTGTTTCTGTGTGTGTGTATGTGGTCACCACAGCACACACCGCCCTGTGCATGTCCACGTGACTGCATCCTGTGGGAGCCCTGCTGTCACCCTGGACAACATGGGGAGTTGTACCAGAGAGCAGTGGTACAAACCAGGTAGGCAGGAGGGATTCCAGGCTGAGGCTGAGATGGCAGAATCATAAACTCATAGAATGGTTTGTGTTGGAAGGGACCTTAAAGATTATCTAGTTCCAATGCCCTGTCATGGGCATGGACATCTTCTGCTAGACAGGGTTGCTCAAAGCCCCATCCAGCCTGGCTTTGAGCAGTTCCAGGGATGGGGCATCCACCACTTCTCTGTTCAACCTGTTCCAGAGTCTGACCACCCTCACAGCAAAAAAATTCTTCTTAGTAACCAATGTAAACCTACCCTCTTTCAGTTTAAAGCCATTCCCCCTTGTCCTGTCACTACACGCCCTCATAAAAACATGTGGACAGAAATTTGGTTATGTTGCTGCCTGTAAATTTGTAGAGTGATCATTCCTTTAAAGACATGCAAAATCATAGATAAGCACCATAATTAAGGATTGATCTTATTATGTAATTCCTTTTGCAGTTTCTTACAAGGTCTAAATGGGAGCACTTACTGGATCACATTGTGATGTTCTCCCACTTTGGCTGCCTACATTTTCTTCTTACAGAAGGGGAAAAAATGAAAAGAAAACAATTTGTACCCTTTTGTTTCTTGATACACTGGATGCAAATATGTGGCCCTCAGTCTTAATATGACTCAGGTCAAGACAAGACATGCCAGGGATGCATACACCTGAGATACCACAAAATACTGCTGGTTCCCACAGTGTAGACACAGCTTAAGAGGATTCTCTGAGGAGATTGCTGTGGTGGCACAAGGGTCAGAAGATATATATGTATATATGGACTGAATAAGAGCGATTAAGGGCTGGGGAAATAAAAATTATTTTACATTGAGTCTATTGTAATATCAGACACTCCTTCAGCTCCTTTTATCCACTTGGATCAAGGTGTCTGGAGTTCTTCATGTCTTTTGTTGCGCCACACAAGGAAAAAGATGAGAACAGAAGAATACTTTGCTCAGCTCTTGCTCACAGGGTTTATGTCGAACTCACTGGAATCTGATGCAGAACTCCTTTTAGAAAGTATACAGACTCTGAAATATAATGGAAACCATGCTTCTAAATTCCTGGCAAAGGCTGGCTTTATTTATGTATTTTTCCAAGGTACTGTGCAAATATACAGGTTGGATGACAATTTTCATGGCCAGGTTTCCAATGAATGTTCGGTTCTTACTTATCAAGAACAAAAATACTTAAATATGCTTACAGATGAGGCTGCTGCTGACCTTCACTTTCCATTTTGTAATGTTTAATATGCAGTTTCAATGTTTTGAATTTTTGCTTAGCACGATGAGAGCTTCATCATGACTCTTTTAAAAATAGTCTTCATAGCTGAAATGTTAATTGGAGTTTGTGTTAGGGAGGTTGAGATTTAAATGCTTCCGAAATAGCTTTACATGGAACAAAGTTAGAATTAGGACAATGTGAAATATGTCCTGGTATTGCATCAAAATGAAGATATGTAGTGCTACCAAATCTAGACTTGTGTGGGGCACTACAGAAGTGTGCTGTATAGTATCCATGGAGTAATATTATTACCGTGCAAGGCAGGAGACAATTGAATAAAACTCACTTCAAGCCATATTAGCTATTTCCTATTAGGAAATACTGGATATTGTTTTCATAGCTATACTTTATGAAGTGCATGTTATGATAATTGCCAAGCACTGTGATACTTCTTCATATTTGGTAAATCTTGTACATGTGGATGAGATATTGTTTTTCCATGGATGTGTTTATATGAATTCCAGCCAGTGCCTCTACCTAGAAAACTATGTCAATGCAATGCAACGTTATGTAAGTTTTGTTTCAGTTCTTATATGCTGCACGTCACAGAGTTGAATGTCTTCCAGAAGCGCATTAAGTGGTAGAATTGTCATCTACTACATAGTTTTCTTTCTCCCATTCTTTCCAAAGATGACTTTTGTGCTCCCTTTATTGTTAGTGTCTTTTAAAATAGTTTTTGCATTATCTGTACATGGTTCTGTATGCATTTATGTGACTCACATTCAGAGTAGAAGATAATGAGCCATGTGCTGGGGATAATTCCAGTGGAAACTCATCCAAAAGTCTGAGACTGGCCTTGGAAAGCTCTGTTTTCTGCAGAACTTTTCTCTGGGGATGGATAATCATGTTGCACTCACACAATGAAGCTACTGTCTGTTTTCCCTTATCTGTCTCTCTCTGTAGGTGACCTTTTACAAAAGTGTCAAGGGTCCCAAACTTCTGAATCCTGTAGAAATAAGGATGCACTGAAAGATTAACCCTGCAGCTGTAGACCTTCAGCCATACAGGTGTGGTTCTCACAGCAGCTGTATCCTGAGTATCTCTTAGGAGATGAGCTGTCTGGAAAACATGCTGATCAAATTCCAACACAGGTTTTCCAAGTATGTTTCTTTTGCCTTTTGCTTGCTGCTTTCTGATGTTGTTTATCCAAAATCTCACCTGCTGTTGAGGGCAGTGCTGGCCATGTGAAACTCTCTTCGTGTCCATGAAGCAGCAGTACCTATTAGGGTTAGTTTCTGCAATGAATTACCAAGTGTATGTAATTTAAAACTAATTTTTCTCTGCCCTCCTACCACCAGCATTCTTCTTATTTCATCTGCAGGCAGTGATGGAATTAGGTTGCCAAGAACCTGCAAGGTTTGCTTTCTCTACACCAAATTTAGCATAATGTATGTATGACTTGCACTAGAAGGACAGTTTTTCTGTTTTCCTGACATATCATATAACCCTGGAATCTGTCCTCCACATGAATAGCAACATTAGCTATTAATTTTTGTTTATTTGGAGAAGGGAGAAATAAGAGAAATAAAGACTAAGCATGGAAGGAGTGCAATAGGATGATACAATTCTCTAATAAATATTTTAAATTCTCTAATAGATATTTAATAAATATCTTAAATAAATATTTTAAATAAATATCAAGACAGTCTGAAGGTGGGACTGATTAGCAAGAAAATTCACATGATGTACATATGGTGTAGATGTCCAGAAAGCTGTATCAAAGTGAAACTGAGAATACGGTTTTACATTATAATGCTCAGTCCTATTTTTGGATCAAGCAAAGAGAGAGGGAAGGAGAAATGGAATTGTTTCAAAGTACAAGTGGTCATCATAATAATTTAACTCCTGAAGTTATTTTCTTGCTTTCTTGCTTTCTTTTTCTTTCCTCCCTCCCTCCCTTCCTCCCTCCCTTCTTTATTTTGTTGTTGTTGTTGTTGTTTTTTTGTTCAGGAGATCCCCCTGTACTGCGGAAAAATACAAGACTTGTCAATAATGGATTTAAACATGAGCTGCCCGCCAGCTGGATTAATGGTGTGACTGTCACATCCACTGAAACTTCTGGAGCATCCTTGACAAGATTTTAATTTTCTGCTGGTGCAGTATAATTTTATTTTTAATTTTTTTTTTTACATTAGAAAATTTTTAGCCTCTAAAATCTGTTAGCAATTGAAAGGACCTGTGAGGACTAATGTCATGAGGGGAAGAGGAGGAGCAGACACTGATCTCTTTCCTGTGGTGACCAGTGACAGGACCTGAGGAAATGGCCTGAAATGGTATTAGGGGAGTTTTAGGTTGGATATTAGAAAAAGACTCTTCACCCAGAGGGTGACTGGGCACTGGAACAGAGTCGCCAGGGCAGTGGTCACAGCACCAAACCTGACAGAGTTCAAGAAGTGTTTGGCTGATACTCTCAGGCTCATGGTGTGACTCTTGGGGATGTTCTCTGCAGGCCTAGGAGTCAGACTTGGTGATCCTTATAGGTCCCTTCCAACTCAACATATTCCGTAATTCTGTGATTCTATTTGTTTCAAACAAACTACATAGCGCCTTTTTTTTTTGCCCTTTTAGCAAATATCGATGAACACATGTAAGTTTTTGAAAGCCTTGAAGCAATCATTACAGGTGTATTTGACCAACGGATGGCATGGACTGCTCACTATCTGTAAGTGATATCTCTTCAGTACAGACAGCCCAATCAGTGTAAGGTTAACAGTTTGACCCCTTGAAGAAACCTGACAGTGGCTTAAAATTCATGATACCATGAAATTTAGAGGACAGGATTTTTAAGTTGCATTTTAGAAGTCATATTGTCACTGTTTTCTGATCAAACACACCCATTTTTATCAACAATTTTTTCACCTTCTATCCATCTCTCTATGTTCCTTTATCTCTTGTCAACCAAGTTCATTAAACTACTTTTTGCAGAATTCTGTTAGAACAGTGTTGGGTCTGAAAATATTTCTGAACACCTCATAATTGAGAGGTTAAGTACTGAATCTAGTGATCTGTTTCAAGAAGGTTTTCATATTATTTGAACAGCTCTTCCTTACCTGATTCTTGCTTACCAAGACTCGCTTACCTGGTTCTCCTGCAATAAAACACTTGATTGTTAATTTTTTCTGGGGTTACCACTAGATATCGCATCTGGTGCCAAAGTCTGTGACACTTGTGTAAGTCTGTGAAAATCTCTAAATCTTGCTTAAATAACACTTCCCAAAAATATACATTGCATATTTGGCAGTGTAGAGGTGCCACAGTTAGATGACAGAATCAGCCTATGAGAAGAGACTCATGATGCGTTCCCAGAGGATAAATCTTGTTAAAACAAAGTAAGTAAACCAAGAACATACCAAGAATAGTCTGTGTATTTCAAAGAGAACAAGATATGCCAAAGAAAACATCCTAATCTTGTGTCTGGCTTGAAACAACATTTAGAAGCCTTTAAAAAACTTTCTACTTCAGTTTGGTGCCAGTGTGAGTTTTCAGGCTTACAGGGCCTTTTTAAAATATGATTATTTTTTAATCTAGACACAATATATAAAATACAGAATTAAGAAAAAAGTATTATGAATATTGAAACTCATTTATTATCCAGTGTGAAAAGACATAAAAAAATAGGATGTCTTGGAAGAGAAAGATGAGTGTCCTAGAGAGTAACTTAAAACCATGACACATCCACATTGGATGGATTTGTTTGCAATAACAATCAAACTAGTATTGGTTAAAAACTAAAAAAGAAATTAGTCTTTCTTGCAATAGCAGTAGATGAATGATAAGCTGCTGCTGAAAACTCTTGTTTTAGTTACTTAAGATAAGGCATAAGAGTCTTAGCTGCAGTGAAACTTAGCTCTCTTTAAGAGAGACTATTACATAGCAGTTTCTGCTGGCTACACACTATATAAAATCTATTCTGCTGAATATTGTTTTTTTGAGCAATTATTAGCAGAATATGAATGCACAGAGTTGGAAAAAAACCAAACAAATAAAATTAAATGCTTTTGTCAGACCACATTATTATGAATAATCAGTGAAAAGTGCATGAATGGTAAGTCAATTGACACAAAGAGTAAAAGGTACAGGAGTAATGCTATCCAGCTTTAGGTGACATCTGGTAAAAGGTGACATCCAGAAAACATAGCTAGTTTGGGCAGGAGCGAACTAGAAATGAGCCAAACTTAACAGTGCTCAGAAAGGAATATAAAGGCTTGTGTTCTGATCCGTCCTGTGTTGCCATCTGTCCCTGCTCTAAAGAGCATAGAAGCCCTTAATGCCTCCTCATGTCTGCCTGCTTAGGCCATTACCTGAGCATCTGTTTTTGTGTTACTGGATTTTGGTATTCCCATCAGCAAGCAGGAGTACAGAACTCTAGAAAGGGAGTCTGTATAAGTTAAAAGAATAACATAAGCCAGATGTAGAGCAGGAGGGGAAATAGGGATATTGTACTGTTACTGCTCCTGTGCAACGTGCTGTCCACTCTGGCCCTCTTGACCTCCCCAGTTTTCTTCTTTTTCCCCTTTAGCTGCATTTCTTTGGTGGCAGCACATTTCGTTTCTCTGTGTGTGATAATTCAAACTAAAAAACTGAACATGCAGTTGGTTCCATGTATTTCCAAAGATTAGAGGAATGTGCCTTTGGGTTTTAGATAGTGACATTTGTGATGGTCTGGGAAACATGGGTTAGACCTTGAGTTAACACTAAGATAAGTTAGCATGTTCAGCCCCAGTGGAGCCAGCAGCTTAGGACACTCCAGACCAGCCAGCTTCAATAGAATAAAACAATCTTCTCCTAGATAAAACAACCAAATCAAAGCTTTGGAAAGGGCCAGGTGATGGAATTTCTATAAGGAGTTCTATAACCAAATAAAAAGTTTCTGAAAAATAATGAGTCAAACCCATCTGGAAATTATCTAGCTATTAAAGAAAAATGTCACATTTTGTCTTCTTTTCTCTGTGTCTAAAGTTTTTTGAGCTGCCTGATGGGAGGCAGTGAAAGCCTAAGATTCTGTAGCCTACTATGTCAAGGGTAACATTTTACAGGTTTATTTCATTCTGCCTTTCATAGTATGAGCACTGGGTATGTTTAAGCTACATGATCTTCAGAAAACAAACAAACAAACAAAAAAACCCCCAGCAAACCCAGCTCAATTAATTTCAAAACCTTTTATTTGAGAAATAATGTATGAATAATATACAAACTGTTAGATTAATGGAGTTTCAGGGGAGAGAAGACATGTTTCACCAGCATTAGATCCTTAGGGCAGGCATTCGTGATGTAACCAGCCCACCTGTTGAATCCTGTGGCCTCAGCCACCACATCAGCCAATCAGGCTGCCTAGGCTTCCTCTGTAGGTAGCAGAGAGTTAGACCCATTCACAAAGCAACTTAAAATTCCTGAGTTAAAGAAGTCCTGATCAGCTGGCAAAGGAGCTTCTTCCTCTGCATGGGTATTGTGAGAATTGCCTGCTTGGGAAGTGCCTGGGCGATGTCAGTTATCCTTTCTGTATACATTTTTACATAACTAATAGATTGTCTGAAGTATTCAATCAACCATCTTGAAGACACTTACTTTCTGTTGTTTTAATTTCCTAGAAGCATATTTTTATTTCTTTCAATCTCCTAAATTGTCCTTACCTAGTTTTCATGTCCCATTCCTTGCAGCATTATGTTAAGATCATCAGAACAACACTTTGTGATTTGGCCTTATCATAGATAAATCAAAACTGATGCACAGTGGGAAATGCTGCTTACTAAATTTAAGCAGGAAGGTGAACTGTTATTTACATGCAAGACAGCTTTATTGTTATGATCATTTATTTATGCACTTCTAGCATACTGGGAGCTTTGCATCACATACTGCTAGGTGTGCTCTCTGCCCTTTGAATACTGCTATTTTGGAATTCTCCTGAAAACAAAAGGCTGGTTGATCTTCTCTTGAATCTTCACAGATGATATTCTTAGTTATCTTTTGAAAATGAGAAAACAAAATGTAGTCACCATTCTGTCTAAGCATCTGGAAAAATGTAGATAGCAGATGTGACCAATTGTAATTCCCTTCCTCTGTTGATCACACAAAGTAGGAATGCTTACAAGTTTTATGATCTGATGGCCTTCTTCATGCAGTGTTATTCACCACCACAGCTGGGGATAAATACTGCAGGGAAAGTACCATGAAAAGTATATAAGTTCAAAGCTTCCAAGAGCTATAGCCAGGCATTAATAATGTAATTTGTGTCAGCCCATAGAGGCCTGGTAGCAAAGCAATTAAAACACCTGGCCACAGAGCCAGAGTCATGCGCACAAGCTGTGCTCCAAATGTGTGCTGACAGTGGTTCCCCAGGGATCCTGCTTTAAATGAAGGCTTAGTCACACAGGCTGGCAAGTAAAAGGTGGGCAGAGGTGGTGCCGACAACCTCATGCCAGTTCTTGCTGTTTTCTGCATGTTTCTGGGCAAACTTTTAACTGTATTTACCCAAGTCCCATCCCAAGAGTCAGGGAGATGATGGATGTGTTGTAGGTATGTATCACTGCCCTCTTATGGATGGACTCAGTGGTAATCAGGAAAGTATTCCTAAATTCCCCAGCAAGGTGCATGATTTGCTCCAGATTTAGAAAGCCTCTGTGCATCAAAGGTTGACAGCCTTACCTTTCACTGTGGTAAGATGTGTGACAGTAGATTATTATATTATTAATTGGCTTGGACCAACTCAAGTGTGTACTGGGGGGGGGGGAGGGACAGGTCAAACTTCATGAAGGTGAAGTGGTGTCCTGCCCAAATCCATCCCCTTTAAGCCTCCTTTGCCAACCCTGGAGCAGCTGTCTCTCACTGGCACACTGGGAGCACTGCCCCACACCCTGCCCCAGAGTTCCCAGTGGGCCAGAAGTCCCACCTGGATAGGAGGTGGCCACAGTGGGTCAGAGCAGATTAAACCAGCACCATGCAGCCCTGCCATTTCCTAGACTCCTGGTAACTGGATCAGGAGTGATAGCTATAATTCTCTCCTTTTCTCTCTATTTATTTCTTATTCTTCTCCTAACTTCCTTTCTTGATACTTGGGTAACTTAAAGCTGGATAGATTGGATTTTGCTAAGTTGCATGGGTTTGCCTGTGCTAAGTCAATACTTTGTGGAATGCTTTATTTTGTTTGAATGTTGCCTTATTTTCTAATGTTTATCAGTAAAAGTGTGCTATCTGACCTCCTGAGGAACAAGTGTAACATCTTCTCCTGTGAGCTCTCTCAAGCCATATTGAGTTTGCGTGGCCGGGTTGTGGTAGCTGGAAGGGGCTACATGGGTAACTTCTGTGAGAAGCTGCTGGAAGCTTCCCCCATGTCTAGTAAAGCCAATGCCAGCTAACACCAGGATAGACCCATCAATGGCCAAGGCCAGGCCAATCAGGAATGATGGTAACCCCTCTGTGATAACATATTTAAAAAGGAAAAAAAACGTTATTGTGCAGATGAAAATTGCTGCCAGAGAAGAGCTGAGTGAGAACATGTGACCAACTCTGCAGACACCAAGGTCAGTGCAGAAGGAGGAGGTGCTCCAGGCACTGGAGCAGAGGTTCCCCTGCAGCCTGTGGTGCAGATCACAGTGAGCCAGCTGTGCCTCTGTAGCCCATGGTGGACCAGGGGAGTGCAGAGATACACCTGCAGCCTGCGGAGGAGCCCCACACTAGAGCAGGTGGATGCCTGAAGGAGGCTGTGACCCCGCGGGAGGCCCATGCTGGAGCAGGGTCCTGGCAGGGACATGCCATAGAGAGAGAAGCCCACACTTCCTAGTAGGACTTGTGGCCCTGTGGGGGACCCACACTGGAGCAGCCTGTGCCTGAAGGACTGCACCCCATGGAGAAGTGACCTGCATTAGAACACTTTGTGAACAGCTGTTGCCCATGGGAGGAACTCACATTGGAGAAGTTCATGAAGAACTGTCTCCTGTGGGGAGCAGGTGAAGGACTTCTCTCCACCTCCCTGTGCCACTGGGGGAGAGGAAGTAGAACCTGGAAGGAGGGAATAGTGTGGGGAAGGTGTTTTTAAGACTTATTTTACTTCTCATTCTGCACTGATTCTGTTAGTAATAAATTTAATTAATATTCTTACTTTGAGTCTGTTTTGCTCGTGATGGTGATTAGTAAGTGATCTCTCCCATGCCTTATCTGAACTCATTTTGTCTCCTCTGTCCAGTTCCACAGGAAAGTAAGAAAGTGGCTTTAGTGGGTATCTGGCATCCAGCCAGGAATGACCCACTACAGTCTTTTTTGATGCTGAAACACAGGATCATGAGGATTTTGAAATAAGGATAGTAACTGGGAAAGGAGACAGGCAAAACAAGTATTGAACAATGTTAGAGAATGAAATGATCACAGGGAACTGTAATTGTGGTGAAGGGTCAAGGGGTGGATTTTGTGTAAATTGTCTGGTTTTGTTTGGTGTTGTGATGATGTTATTTTGCTTTTTGTGTGGGGAGTTTTTGTTATGTTTTGTTTTGGTTGGTTGTCTTTGTTGATGTTGTGTGATGAATGTGGATTTTAATGATAATTCTTAACCATGTGATTCACAGAGGCTAGGGGTGGAATGTATTGGGTTGACCAGCCAAGGTCAACCCACTACCCATGGTACAAAAGAACTGAAGGCCCTTCCAATAAATTTAGTGGGTGAATTTTTGGAGCCTTGTATATTTTCAAAGTAAAACCCCTTTGGTGAGCTCATAGCCTGAGGCCTGGAGTCTTTCTGGATGTAAGAGCAGTATGTCCTGACACTCTGCCCTTCTGGAAGGGGGACAGGCACAGCAGGTCACACAATTGCCACCAGTTTGTTATAACACAATGGGTATAACTTGATGGAACACTATTCCAAAGGGTGAGGCCATCCAGTCAACAAATAATGGCTTTATTATGTTCTACTGTACAGATCCAAAGCTTTGTCTTCTTGAAGATGGGCACCTCGTACCCCCTTATTCAAATACACAAACTGTCCTTGAAGCATGTTATGAAAGCAAAATAGGTTAGGAAAATGGTATTATTTGCAAGCAAACTGATTGACAGTATCAAATCTAGTTGGGTGGCACTGCGGTCAATTGAAACCAAGACTTAGTAATGTATGTGGTAAGGGAAAGAGGATATTCTTAGCTGGCAGTAAAGTTCCCTGTCTATGTTTTTCAGCTGCTGCAGTTTTGATATTAAAAAAAAAATATCAAGCTTCAGCTCTATTGTATATTTGTGAGCTCTTTGTCAATCTTTTGGAATATCTTGGGGATCTGGTGTCTGTGCTGGGTCAGGCCTTGATCACCACTCCTTGCAATGAGAAGCTGCTCCTTTTCTCTGTACCTATGCACTGCTACTTAAGGTGTCCATCACTCAGTTACATGCTATAACTCCCAGACTAGTGAATTACTGATGCTAAGGAGGGGATATCCTGCTGCATTCCCCTTCTCTGTTCCTTCCTCTTCAGGCTGTGTAGTTCTGGTTGTCCTCTCCACTGTCTCTAGGACTCACCTAACTCTTGATTCAACTTGGCAGTACTGAAATAACCCACCAACAAAAACAAAGCATAGCTTTTTTGCTGCTTAATAAGTTGAATTGTCTTTATTGTACAGCTAGAGCACTGAAAGTTACATAAGAGAGGAGCTGAGGCTGTGTTTGGGAATGCGGATACAGACAAGGAAGAGGGAGAAGGAAAGCAGTGGGGCAGTAGCATTGCATCTTAAGGCAACCAGCTGTAAATCTCTGCTACACATCTGGCTATAGTCATAGCACCTCAGCATCTCGTTCTCTGCCTCTCTTACTCCCTTTCTCCATCCCTCTCTCTCTCCCTCTCTCCAAGCTTCTTTATGCCATGCTCATGAAGTCATAGTGTTCTGCGATTGCCATTTTACAGAAGGCACGGAGACAATCAGTAGGTCTCCCAACATGGCAAGAAATTGGAGTCAAGTGTCCCAAACTAGAGGGGATTGTCTCTCTCCATTCCTCCTTACAAGAAGGGGCAACTAATCTTTTGATGCCTAATGATTTGATGTGTATTTTGTAGATCTTTAGAGTTTTAGAATTGTAGGTTTTCTTGTTCACATATTAAGTGGTGTTAGGAGTCACTAAAGTAATTTTCTCACATATTCTTAAGCTTTCTGAAGGTCATGGTGTTTTGCAGAGACACCTGCAAGATAACTTGAAGACAAAACAGAACAAGAGTCCAGAGCCCTTGGAGCTGCTCCAAGGGGGCAACACTTAGGACCCTGGAGGGTGGGACACCAAGGGAAATGAGAATCATGGTTGGTTATAGATATCTTATATGTTAATTATTGGAAAGATTATAAAAACTGTAACATCCCTGGGGGAGGGGCCGGACTGCCCGGGCCCAGGCCTTGCAGTGGCGTGCACCTCCATGGAAACTCCCAATAAAGGTATTTATCTATCTTTCTCCATTAACATTTCTCTGAGTGCCTATTTTCCAGGATTTTAGGCATCACTTTCATCCTCCGTTTTAATTCCTGCTCTTATATGGTAACTGTAGTTCTGCTTATAAGCACATGAGGTTATTTTAATACTGCACTGCAAAGGCAGAGGTTTGATATCCTCCTGTCCTTTTATCCATGAACTACTGCCTTCTCTTTGTTGCTGTCCTACTGTAGTCTCACTAGTTAGCTGCCAGAATCTTCTGATTTCTAAGATAAATACACTTGCACTTGAATTTCAAAGTGTAAAGCCATGATGAGCATATTCACATCCTAGAGTGCTCCTAACTGGAGTTTTTATTAAGTTTTTCTTTGTATTCAGGACTGGTAACATGAAAATATATTATGCTGTTTGAAAACTTCAAGCTAATATGCACAGAAGATTAGCTTGTTTCTACATAATAGTCATGTGGCACATAAAAACCACTGTGCAGACTGCACATGACACTCATGGACATGTTTAAAAGCAGTGTAATCAGCTTTCAGTCTGGCCTTTCACTTTGCTTGCATTTAGAATAGTCAAACAGAAATATTCTACTTGCAGGTCTTCCTGAGCTCTTTTTAACTACCCACATGTAAAATCTTTTAGTAGCACGGTACAAAAGCAGAAAACAGCCCATACAGCATCTTTAAACTGAAGTAACACAATGGAACTAAAAGCTTCTGAGTGATAACATATTAACTGCATTTCAAATTAGTGCCAAATAATTCTTTTTAATTGTCGAAATTTTGGCCAGTGAATGTAACTTCTTCTGCTTGTGAAGTTTGTACAGACAGACTACACTTTCCTTGTTCATATTCCATGAGTATTTCTGTAGTATGGAATACTTGGTATCCACAATACAAGCTGTGCTGTTTTGCTGTGAGTAGTTACTTAAGTCATTTGTTATTATTTCCATTACCTAAATGGGAGGAATAATTTATGAGTGGAAGGGTGAGTTTGGCTTTTTGAATAAGACAGTAATTTGCAAGATGGGATTTAGCAGGGAAGTGGAATTAGGACACTTTCCTTTTTCTTAATAGTACAGGTATTGTCCTTAGAATCAGTCCTAGAAAATTAAGTTATGCTTACTACTTTAGGAAGGGAACATCTTAATTTTAAATACTGTATTCTATGTAAAAAGGAATGCAGCTGTGCTCTTGATATTAACTGTGAGAAATACTGTCAGTACAGAGTTTGGTTTATGACAGGGTGTATACAATGTGTGCATTGTGTCTATTGTGTACTTGGATTTCTTCAATCTCTGGGCTATGGCTCTCCAAGTAACCTGTCAGTTTGAACCTGTAATCAGTGCTAGAATGGTAGGCAGAGGCTAAGTGTTTGGTACAGGGTTCTAGTTAAAGGCATTCCTGGCTGTTAAGGCAGCTTTTTGCCTTACTGCCTTCTGTTCTGTGGTGCATGTGGTGAAATTAATTAGGATTTTTTATAGTTAAGAGTCAGCAGCTTGTTGCTACTTCCACATTTGGTAGGACTGGAAATCTTTATAAGGATGCATTTAATGTTAAAGTCAGGGTAATGATGAGATTCACCACTGGCAGGAGACATTGGCTTCTGCTGAATATATAGGGAAATATTATACTGTGTTTAGGAATATTATCCTTAAATCTGGATACACCAGTGTCATTATGTAGTTGGACTAAAAAGTGACAGGGCAGTGCATCTACCCTGTCACTGGTTGGTGATGAGCATGAAGGTTTGAGTTTACTTGTAGGGCAGTTTTGACCTCCAATGAGCTTATACAGAAATGGTAAGTTAGTGTGAATTACCTTCGCAGGGTGCTTGTTACTCTTCATGGATTACACACAAATACTAGTGTGATCTGGCTTCCAACTCAGATGTCTGTATCAGATACCTGCTGGTAGAGAGTATGAGTCAGATCTTTTTATTTTCCATGTTGGCAGTAGCACTGATGGGGACCAATTGCCTGAAGTTTCAGCACATCGGTAGCAATCTAGATTACTCTGGAATTTACTTAGATTGTTTTGATCAGTGGTTGCTCTTCTTGTCAGAATACCATTTTGAATAACATTTTGCATGCTTTTGACAAATATGGGAATACTATGAAGATGGAAAAGCTGGAGTGAAGACGGGTTAGTTCATTCCAGCTTTGCTCAGACTTGATCTAATTCTGAAGCAAGTGCCTTTCCACAAGATGTTGGGTGGAGACATCCCAGATTCTGTAGCTCAGCCAGTCTGGGCTATTTCAGTTGGAAAGTTTTATTCCTTCGTGCTTCTGTTCAGGTCAACTTTTTGCTTGCTGCTTCTGTTTGTCAGAGATACAGAATCACTTGGTTCCTATATATTTGATAAAATTTTCCCAATAAGTTTGGTGGGTGTGAAAATATTCAAAAAGCAATACTTATCATACCCCACACCACCCCAGAAGAGGAAATTGTAGTTTTGAAGGGACCTGAACAGGAATTGGATCTTGCTTCTCTGAGGGTTGAGCTTGGCACGGAATTCATTAATCTGCAGCTCTGGCAGGCATTTTTCTTGCTCTTTCCTCCTCCTTCCCCTTCTTCCTCTTGGCTGCTTGTCCTTGTCTGGCTCCTCCACTGTGCTAGCACAGTTGTGAGTAGGAGATTGCAGAATAAATTGGACTGGGGAACCATTCTGGATAAGAAAATGATTATTATATTGGCAGTACAGATTCTATTTCAGCTGAATCACTTCCTTAGGAGACTACACAAATATTTGTGCTGGGAAGGCCTTGTGAGAACCAGGGCTGGAGGTGGACTAGGAATGGCTTCAGCTGGCAAAAGCATCACTGCTGCCAAAGCCTCAGTTCCAGGAAAGTGCTGTGAAAGCAAAGGCAAACCTGATCAAGTGATCTGGTACAGTGTTGGCAAGGGAGCTTCTTTTAGCAGGGTACTGGACTAGGTGAGCTCCAGAGGTCCTTTACAATCTCAATTATTCTGTAGTTCCATGATTCAAACTTAAATCCAATTTCAGGCATCCTTTGTCATGCATTTGCACATATTTCATTCAGCATGAATACAAAGCTAAGATCAAGACTGTTCAACAGAGACAGAGGCCCTCTGATAAGAGGCTATCTGGTATGCTCAACGTAATAAAAACCAGATCACATCTACCAAATGTTTATTTACTAAGAAGAACACTATTGCAACTTTTATTTATTTTTTCTGCCTTGTCCTAAGAAAGAACTGCAAGCGTTGCACTGTATAAACAGTTTTATTTTGATTTGTTATAGCTTAATTGTAAATGATGTGAAAGCTGAAAGAATGATGTCTAAGTAGAGACACTAGACAACCCTGTACCCGCACCGCTGTCAGACTCTCTGTATTACCCCTGCTACTTAGCCTGTTCTTCCATAGTCATTGACAAGGCAGGCAGTGCCTTCTGCAGTGCAGGACTATCACTGAAAGCCATCTATCATCTCTCAGGATCAGGGCCACGTTGCACTGGTAGTAGACTGCATGGTGATGTAGAATATACGCCTCTGTTTCCTTCTTCCTTGCCATGATGCTGGTGTTGAGAGCCATGTTCCTTTCCAGATGCCTGCCTCGTGCAAAATGTAGAGGAAGTGAAAGACAAGGCAGCCCTCACTTTAGCTGCAGTAACACACATATCAAAGAAAGAGCTGAAGTCCACAGTTCCCACCTGTCTGAGGTGTCCCCCCTGGTGTTCCAGCTCTGTCAGCCCCTACTACTTTCCAATGAGATTATATTCAAAAAAGACCTCATCATGCTGCACAAAATGATCCAAGGACAAAGAGGAACACTTTATCCAGTTCTCAGAATATTGTGACTTGCTTGTTCAGCAGCCTGCACAGTTTCAGTTAAAACTCCCCCATAAAATTCTTTCTAGTATGCATGAAATGATAGGTGGAAGTCCTAACACTAAAATTTTGCTATATTTGAGAATCAACTCCAACTATGCAAATGAAACTGTAATAAATCAGTTTCAAACTGGTATAAATATATCCAAGTGGATATTTGAAAGCAAATACACTCCACTTGGTTGATATCTAGAATGGGATTCATTGATGGATTCAATGTTGAGGAACAAATGCTATGCAATACATGAGTCATGTATTAAGGCAGATATATAAATTATTTCTTATGAGTGGTATTCCAGAAGTGCTTCTCTACTTCAGTAAAAAGATTGTCTAGATGACTTGCACAGTTTTGTATGTTTATATTAAAGGCATAAAAAGTTTTATTTGGATGAATATCATCCCTGGTTTACTAGAGGTTTCATTGTGACCAGGTTTAACTTGGGGATCCGAGGGCCTCATTTTATTACTTATTATGTGATTAAATTTTTATAGTTATGTTCTGATCTGGGACTTGTGGTGAGGAGGGACAGAGTTATACTGACACAGAGAGCCATGGCCACAGCGAGGGCTAAGGGGGACATCAGCCACACAGAGGTTTCATGAAGGGTGTCACAATCTAGGGAACATACCAACAGGGTGATGTTTAAGGGATTGCTGTAGCTGATGTTGCTCAGACAAAGGACCTGCAGGTTCCTGATGACAACTAGTAGGAGTTTGAAAGGCAGGAATAAGCACCAGAATCGGATGCTCTGGGAGAGGGAGGCTCCCAAATCTTGTGGCAGCTCTGCCTGCATTTCTTGCATGCCAGCAAACATTGCATATGGCACAGGGAGAGGCATGTAAGTTGCATTCCTTATGAGCTGAGAGCAAATTATTAGCTGCAGCACGTGGGGGATATTTTTGAGAAACTACTTCAGAAAAGTTTAGTGGAGGGTCAAGAGCTTAGGAACATCATCTCAAGGGAATTCTCTGGTGGCAGACCTGATCCTAGCTGTGATGTCAAACCAGATGCCCCTTTTCTCCATGCCACCACAGCTGTTCATATCACCATGTGAGAGACTGCATGGGGAAACTGATGCCACTGAAATGTAACATGTTCTGTATTTTTCTGCTGTGTAGTTTGCTGCCTTATGAGGCTCTGCTGCCAGATGTCCATGGTGAGGATCACAGAAACCCATGCTCAGAGTAGCTTTCAAAGGCTCAGCATAGTCTCTTAGATTACTGCTTATGTCCTGTCAAGCTTATTTTGCTAGTGATATGAACCTTTATGTGTGTCACTGGCTGCCCTTTGGCCAGTCCTCAGAGAAGATCATATGTACTGACCAGCCCCTGTCTCTTCTGAGAGAGGTGAGCCGGGCTGTAGTTACAGCACCTCCACTTGTTGTCAGTGACCTCACTGGTAAGACAAATCAATCCTGAAGGAGCGCTTGCTCTTTTAAAAGAAGGCAGTGAGCCAATGCACATTACAGGTTGGCATGATATGTCCTGGTTATTCGAACTAGAGAGGGCAAAATCCCTTGGGCCTATTGCCCAGGCTTTATGAGTTTATTTGGGGATGGCTGACAGCTTTCTGTCCTCATCTCTGTGCCTCACCCAGGATGAGCAAGGTGCCTCTGAGTCAGCTGCTGCATCATCTCAGTTTACATCATGGTTATGGTATAATAAGGCTGATTCATGTTGATTCACCGGCAGTTCGAATGTCTATACAGTCTGTGCTAGACAGAAAGCTGGGGCATTATTTTTCTCCTTTCATCCTGTCTCCTTAAGGTATTCCGACTCTTCACCACTCTTTTCCGTTAATCAAGTTTGAATATGGAGAGATTCACTGTTCTGCAGAGCATTGCTACACATTCTTCCTTCTCCCCCTCACAACCCTTGTTTCAAGGGACTTTAATTAGTCTTCAGCTGCAGAACCACAGTGTCAGATGTGTCCTTGCTGTGCTGCAAACCTGTGTGTGTCTGCAGGGGACTGCACCTTCAGTTCCTGATGGCCCATTAGGCAAATCCTTTGCAATTTTCCTTTCTTTGCCTTTCTTTTCCCCTCATTCAACAGAGTCCTAACCTGTTCTTGTCCCTTTTAACCTCATGAAGAACTGGAGAACACTATGACACAACAACATCAAAAATATTGCAAAATGTTCCTGTATTTTCTGCACAGCAGCTGTGGACAAAGCTCACAAAATGCTATGTTATTATGAACTGAAGAGAAAAGTACTGCCTGGTGTACACTGACTGCTTCCTTGCTACTGAGAAAGCACCTTTCTGACCCAGTGGTGTTCTCCACAGGGCACAGACACCTTAAGTGGTTCTTGGCCTCACCCCACTGCTTTTCTCCTTTATTCTCAGCCTTTCATTCCCATCACAGCTTCATCCCCCCCAGCTCTGTTCCTTCAACTGTGTGCCAGGCAGCAGTTTGAACCCTATGAATGAAATGATCAAAGCTGAAGGGAGCTTTATTTCTGAGGGTCCTTTTTCCTCCTTATGGCTGCAGCACTGTAGTAAGCGGCACACCCCATCATGCAGTTTTCAGGCGGTGCCTGCAGACAAAGTGGCTCTGGGTGAACAGGAGTCTCTCTGGAGGGTTTGCCTTGCAGAAGACAAAGTTTTGTGGAACTGCTCTGCCTGACAGAAGCCTGTCAAAGGGGCTTCGGTGTAAGAAGAGTGGGGGATCCAGAGGATCTTCTCAGTGAGGCCTTGAGGAGGTGGTGGGGCAGGGTGAGAAAAATGCAAAGAAATGCAGAAATGCGGGTATGAAAACTCAGTGCATCCAGAAAAGACTGTGAGTGCTCTCAGAATGGAGATAGGGTTAGAGGAGACTTTACTGGGGAGACAAAGCACACTGAGCAACAGATCAAGTAGATGGGTGTTGAAGGGAGATGTTATCTTTTACTGGACCGTCACAGCTCCAATAGCCACATGATTACAGCCAGAAGTAAAGACAGAATGTGTAGAGAACTGGAAGTTGGAAGAAAAATTCAAAGGCAATTCTTGCCTATTTTCCCGAACATATGTTAAAAACAGGCCTTTGACTTCCTTATGCCATGTCTGCCCAGCAGTAGATTTTACATTCCCTAGAGTCCCTAGTGTTCAAACACATTTAAGGTCTAAAAGTTCTTGCCTCTCATACATACCCATAGAAGTCCCTCGTGGATTTCTTCAGAATTATCAGAACTACCCAAATAATAGAGGTGATGAGGATCAGTTGCTTCCTGTTATCTTTGTGCACATTTCCCCCAACCTTTACTGAATGAACTGCCTTGAGGTAAGAATGTCCATCAGCAAATGTGCCAGAGCTCTGTCCCCAGGCTTGCCGTGGCACAGACCCTGCATGGAGGAAGTCCTCTAGAGTGTGGTAACATGCAGCCTCCGCGTTTCGGGTTTAGTGGAGGGTAAGCAATGGTGTACAATTTCAGGGAAAATTGTTGATTTTCAGTCTCTTCAGGAAATTGTGATGTTCCCTTAGACACGATCCTTGGTCTGAATACGTTAGCCCACTGGTGAAAATATAGCCACAATTTAAGTTAATTGTAGAGTTACTGGAAACAATAAGAGTTCTCTTTGTAGTCAGTCCTCCTACTCATGGCATCAGCTACTTTTGTGTCCCCACTATCTCACACCACAAACCAGTGGGGAGAAAACAGTAATTTTTAACTCTTTTTTTAAGTGGAGGAGGCAAGAGAAGGATATTTTTGCATTCTGTGCAGCTTTATTCAGCAGCAAGCTTCCATTTAATTGGAATTTTCAAGTGTCTCAGAGAAGATTATCACACATATCCTGAGAAATATCAGCAGTAGAACTATCACTTTATTGTGAAGAAAGAAAACAAGACAAAAAAGAAGTGAAATAGAGGGAATTGGTCTTAGGATTTTCTAGTTTTAGGCTTAGTATATTAGAAATCATTAAATGGGGAGGTGAACTGTTATCAAAAGGCTTTTTGATATAATACAATCAAATGGTACTGGGTCCAGACTTTTCCCTCCCATTTACACCACAGGGCTGGGGAATAGTTAGTATTCTGTCTCACTGGTCCTTAAATCCAAAGAAAATGAGAGAAGGAGAAATAGGCTTTTTGCCTCTGAAGTGCTGGCAGTTGACTCCAAAGGATCCTTGAGCTTGTCACTGGTATCAGGAAGCTCTTTGTCAAGTATAAGGACACAGTCTTGGACTTCATGGACTTGGCCTCCAATGCAGGTGAGAATTAGATATAGCTGTGCAAAGAACTTTCCCCTGGCCATTCAGGAGGAATTTTCAGCAGCTCTGTGCCTGTTTACTTCCCAAAGCAGGACTTCTTTGTGCTTTCTTGGGACAGAGGCTGGTGAAAGCAAATGCCAAACCATGGCATCACATTAAGGCCAGCAGAACTGTTAAAAAACCAGGTCTTTCCCCCTCCCTTTTCTCAGTCGTTACAATCTTTACGGAAAACCTCCTTACAAATGCAGCACAAGTATTGGTATGACCTTGTGGGAAACTATATTGGAAAAAATTGCATATCTTTTTTTCCAGGGACTGTTTTTCATCTGAATCAGTTCTTTGATCTGGTTCACCATGTAGCCACACAAATATTTATGATGGCACAGTACAACAGATGATCTGGGAGAAGATGTGGGAGTGGGAGAAAGTGGGGACTGCTTTATTTGTAATCATATTCACTTAAAAGGATACCAAGCTGTAGCTTGAAGAAGAAAGGAATAGCAGTGGGATGACACATCTGAGAAGGGACTTGAGGCATGTGCATTATTCTCCAGAAATGAAAACAGTTTCAAATATCAAATGGTGCCATTCTGGGGGCTGAACATCAGCCATTTCCAAATGTTGCAGTCTGCAGGCAGGGAGATTTTTCAGTATTTCAGTCACTCTGAAACTTTACTTTGAGGGAGCTGGGAAGCAGAAGATGCAGATGGTGGATCCAAACAGCTGCAAAAGCAGTGGATCTGATTGTAGATGACCTCTATGTGATCCACATGATCTGAAGTGAGATGCTATGTGAGATGGTTTTGGATAAACATGCTGGTGTTTCTGAGTGGTAATTGAGTGGTTTCTTACATGGTGTCCTTTAGAACATGCTTGTTTTAGGTTTCTTTTGAACTGGTTTGTCCCCAGAAGGAGAGTATTGCATACAAATTAATTTACCACTATTATCTTACTAAGCTGTGCCACTTGCAGCACTCTTCTAGACCCTGCAGGCTGCAATGGCACCATAGTCTGTCCAAGTCCTCAGAGAAAGATAACGTCTGGCTCCCTGTCCCATGTTGCTGGTGTTCTGTCACTTGGGCTTCCCTAGCCTTGGGACCAGGGCCCTGTCTGCACCTGCCCACTACCCCAAAAACTGACTTTTCTAGATCTTGGATGCCCTCTGACATTTGCTTCAATATGACTTGAGTTTTATGCCAAAACATCCTAGATCCAGTGCATCCAGGTGGAGAGAAGAGAAATTAAATAAATGTTGCCTTCTGCTTCCTGAGGCTCTGCTGCATTTTGTAAAACCCTTCTGAGGTAATTCCTTATCTAGAAGGGAGGTCCCAACATGCTTCACCATTAGTAAGCTTAAGCAGCTGCCAAGTCTATTCAGAGCCTTACAGCTACATTTGTGCTGAAATGCTTTTCTGGACATATGTCCAAAATGCTGGGCTACATCACTGCTGCAATCTTAAGTCCCAGTTTGTATCTGTTCTTTCTCTACAGGACTCAGGGTGTCACTTAGGCACATCCAAGCTAATTTTGAACATGTTAGCTCAGTTGCCCACAGCAGACTAGCTAGATGAGCAAGGAGTTTGCCAGAAACACCCTGTCAGAAAATCAAGGTAAATTAGGCACACTGAGCTCCACGGTGCTGCAGGTTTATGGCTGTCTCTGCCCCAAAAGACTGAAATTTGAATCTTTTCACATGGTGCAGTATTTGGAGGGCTGTCATACCTTTACACTGTGATGGACTGTGCCTCTTACGTACTACTGGGATAAGTATTTGCTGTTTACACCTGCCTTTTAAGAAATTTTCATCCCCACTATTGCATATAGTCTCATAGTTGTACACAAGGTATGATAAGGGGTTTTCTGCTCTGTAGTAAGAGTCGTGGGAGGATGGACTGTGTGCAAGTACTTTGATTCCAGACTAAATGCCAAGTCTGATTTAGCCTGGCATGTCTTGTACTAGTGTTTCCAAGGGACACGTCAATCAGTTCCTTTCAGAAATGTTTTTTAATGAATGAAGTTCTGAATATCCAAGTGACATTTCATTTTTCACTGGTACTTTTATTTCAGTAGATGTAATCAGTATCTCCCTGGCTTTTAAGTGAATGATGTTGTTATATCTCCACTTCTTCAGAGGCTCTCAGGATCTGGGATGAGATCAAAGATGTCAACCACCCTGTGTTTTTCATTAAAAGGGAAAAACAACAGGGAGAGGTCTGTATCACACAGTGAAAAGATCTTTTAAAAATCTTTGTCTCTTCAGACCATAACAACAAAGTAATGACTCTCACCTGAGGAAAGGATGCAGGGTAAGAAGCAGAGCACTGCTGGAATCAGACAACTCAGTAGTTTCCTTCTTTTGTGTTGGGAGGGAAGGTCATTTCAAATTCCTTGTTGCTCCTGCATTTAACTACATTGTAGGAAACATGATGGGAAGGAATGATCTTGGGAATAGGTTTACAGTTCCAGCTGCTGCAAATTTAAGGACAGGATTGCTAGCCTTATAAAGCTATGAATGAAAAGGAAACAAAAATGTCTTCATCAAACTTCAGCACCAGAAAGACTGAGAACTTTTTTAGTACTAATTTTGCACCTCTGCATAACATTGTCAGAGCCCTGAGGGCCCCCCCATTTGGCCCCTACCCAGCCCGCCAGAGCTCTCCCCACCCTGCTCACAGCCTAGGACCCCATGTCAGCCCCCTGGGGCTGTCAGTCTGTGCCCTAGTGGGGCTGCAGCAGGGCCACTCTCCAGCTGCCCGCAGCCTTGCTCAGCCATGAGCACCCCAAGCAGGGCCCACCCTAAGCCCATATTCCCATCCTCAGAGTCGCCCAGTGCCCATGCCTGGGACCGTCTTGGTCTCCCTGGTGCTCCCACAGCAGATATGGTTTGGGCTCTGCCTTGCCATCTCTCATGGGAAGCCCCCAGCCCTCACAGGGCCCTGACAGTTGGGTTGCTTTCACTGGAATTCAGTCAGCACTTTTCTGAGGGCTTTCTCCTGGTGCTTTCTTAGATACATGAATACATCTGAGCTGACTAAAAATATTCTTATCTATTATTCAATAATCTCTTCATCTTTCACCTTGCTGCTGGGTTGCTTTGTAAAACTTTAACAATAAGCTCATTTGATTGAAGTGGAGATAAGGAGTCAGCTCATGTGTGCAGATTTTTGCTGCAGAACAGCCTGTGAAACCCACGTGTATTTGGCCTGTCTCCTCGTTTCAAGACCTATAGATACTAGTGTAAGAACTGGGTGCTTGTTTGTTTCCCCAGACGTTTCAAGTATGTAACATAAGACAAACATGTTCTTTAACCTTTATTTAAAAATATCTATTGCAAAAGCACTGAGCTCAACTCTAATACCCAGGAATAGCAAATGAGCTGTTCACCAACATGAAGCAATGCTCTAAACAGAGTATTTTCATCACACTATTTTTTTTTTTTGTTTGAGTGATCTTTTTCATCAGAATGTTTGGTGAATGTATTTGACAATTTTGACTTAAAGAGCTTATTACAGCCACAAGTTTGAGACTGGAAGAGGGGTCAGAAGTGGGTGGTTACCTAATGTGAGAAGATATTGCAGACTGCAACAATCCCCTGATTCTGCGTTGGCTATTAGGACACATTTATGGTTTTGAATATGTGATTTTTTTTTTTTTCTCCTAAAAAAAGAAAGGAAATGCTTTTTTCCACCTCCTTGTGAGAAGGAGTTGCTGTTCCCCATCTTGCACAACCTGCGCATGCACAGGTGATTGTGAGAATGTCCATTTCATGAAGATACTTGTTCAGGAGTGATAAGGAAAGCCTAACTCTAATCCAGGGCATGGTAGTGTGTATGCTGTGAAACATTAGTCAGACCTACCTCAGAAAATGTCACTACAAAGTACCTGAGTGGTTGCCCTAGTACAGGTTAGTGGGTATCCATCACTTTCTGCTACTTTTGCCACCAACATGACTGGTGCAATAGCCGTGGCTTCACCACTCTTGCTAAAGAATCTCTTTCATTTGAGGTATCCCTCCAGGTTTCCTCTGTAAGCAGGACTGAAAAGTAAACTATTTTCTCAAGACTTCCCAGAATCACAATCCTGCAGGAGGGGAGGGTTAAAATTATATTTTAAAAAAGGCTTTTTAATTAAAAGCTAATTAAAAAGATCTTATTAAGCCTCTTTAGCTTATACTGAGAAAATATACTGATCTGGAACATAACTTGCACAAACAACAATTATGTTTACTACTGGGGTAGGTTGTCACAAATTTCTGCCCTTGCTCGTTCCAAGGACAAAATGAAGTTTAACATTAGAATAGTTAGAAAACATTTTACCTCATACATTTTAACGCTGCATTTTCCCTGTACAGCATTGAGCTTAGTTATTCTAATTTTATCTTCAGTAATGGGTTCCTAATTTTATTGTTGTGGCTGTTGTTCCCTCAGGGCGTTTGGAAATGTGATTCAGCATTTAAAAAAACCCTCACAGATGTAACAGACTTCTAATAATGAAATCAATGAAAAGAGTATTTCTGACTACACATGCTGAATACTTTAGCACTAATACATGAAAACTCACTACTGTTTGTTCAGTGATGTTTTCCAGACCTGTTGTATTTAACCACTTATTTGTCCTGGGGATATTCTGTGCACCTCTGGAAATCCCAATTGAGAAGGGTCGGTTGACACGTTTTCCACCAAAATATGTGTCAGCTGTGATAGAACCCACAGGAAACCTTTGGAAACACATGAGAACTGTGTAGCCAATGCAGTGTTGTGGCATTATGACCAAGAAACTGGTTTAATTTTCCACAACAGCAAGTATTTCCTCTGAGATAAAAATAGGTACAATTTTTCTTTCACTTACCTGAAAAAGTTCAGCTCTGGATCTGGAAGGAGGCATGTGAATGGCTAGGCAGAACTCTGGGAATTTCCAGCAGCGGTTCTTCACCTCTCTACTAAGGTGATCTGTATCTTGCTATATGTGTATTCTCAGGACATGGGTTTTTCTCCTGGGGAAACTCTTTTTTGGGTTTCCTCATTGATGGCAGTGTCTCTGCTCTGCATTGTGCCTTCCCAGCAGTTTTATGTGAACCATTCAGGGCATCTGGGGGTAAAAGGAAAGCCCTAGACCAAGAGCTTTGGGATGGCCAGTGCTTACTTGCCCCAATGGCCATAGCATCAACAAAGGTTTTTGGGACCTACACTTGCAAACTTCTTGATTTATTTATCTGTAGATTACTCAAATAGTATAATGTGTTAAAAAAAGATTATCTTCCTAGGTCTTATTTGCCAAATATCAGCCTGGAACAAGTTTTTACAGCTGAGATACAATATCAATACTTACAGTACAAATTCTCACAGCTCTTTAATGCCAGCAGCACCCAGGCCACTTAGTCACTGGAAGACTTCTGTGTCAACATGACTCTTCCTTTTGCAAATGACAATATGTTTGGGGAATATTGCCTGGTGCTTCTAAGAGTAGAGGCCTCTGTGCTGGTTGGTGGTTAGCCAAGCCCACAGGTCCTGGGTGCCAACATCCCCATGCAGCTCTGCCAGGAACAATAAGGGCGAGCGCTTACACAGCACTTTGCATCGTCAAATGGGTTCACAGAGGATGTGGGACCCACTCTGCACCAGCTGTGGGTGCTCTGCACTGCAGAGCTGCAGTGGCAGCTCCTCTGTGGCTTGAGACAGGCACGGTCATGGTGGTATGTAGGACACATGCTGTCTGTCACTGCCATATGATGCTTGCAGAAAAAGCAGCTTGTGCCCTTAGTCAGGGCATGCAGCACATCACAATTCAGGCACTCACCACTTGTCATGGCTAGCTACCACATCATGCCTGCCTTGAGTCAGGGCTCTTCTATCAGGCTAAATAGATGAGGATCTCTTTATTTGGATATTTTTGATAGGAAACATACCCATGAAGCACCAGGACTCTATGACTTCCTAAATTCTTTTGACTACCCTGTGTGTCACTCTGGGGGATTTTCTTCCTCTTTTTTATCCTGAGTTCATTTCCCAGATTTGAAGCATTCCTGAATAAAGAATACCCGGTGTGCAGAATTATGCAGGGTCTCTACAGTGGTGTTACTGAATACCCTTCAGTGCCCTTGTGCAAAAGAAGTTATGACATGGCAAGTTCATGACAAGGGGCTTTGCCTTTGTGGAACTGCTGAACAACCTTTCTGTGAATATGCCCTTGGGAGATACTCAGAAACAATGGTCTCATATGTTGGTATGGACATAAGCTACCCGGAATTTGGATTAAAAGGCAAATGTATTTGCTGAGCCAAACTTGGTAACACAACAGCTCATACAGTAATGTATTTGTTACCCTCATATAGCAGCAGGGTAAGTTCAACTCATCTTCAATGTATAAAAAGCCATGAAAATAATACTGTCATCTAAGACCACTGAGCTCCAGCTTACATGGTATATTGCCTGCTTTCAGTTAGGGTCAATTGAAATGAAAATAAGTACCAGTTGTGTTTGATTAGTGCACTGAAAAAAGGGCTGCATTTTTGTTTTCCAGAAAGTTGCTGACTCACATCACTGTGCAGAATATATTCCTCAAATGGCCTTTCCCTGATGATGAAAAAAAAAAAAAAAGCAAGCCTGTATCAAGAGTCAAAAGATGAAATATATAAATTATCTGAGGAAAAGATCCTTTTTGCTTATTATTTATTTTATTTCTCATGCTGCACTGCCTCGGAATTGAAGGGCTTAGACTGTTCCTTTTCTCTCTTACTGCTGCATGACTTGTGCTTGACTATTTATGTTGCAGTGCTAAGACCTGCTCTTGCTCCCCAGGAGGCAAACAGTAAAGTATTATTAGACCTTAATGCGTAGGGGAAAAGCTCTTAGTATAATTTTTTATGTATAAATATTGCATGCTTTATGCCTGTTCTTAGATTTTTACCAAAATCTAAGTTATCTGGTGCGCACACTGGTGGCCAGTCTGTCTAAAAGGAGAACTCACAGCAGCAACATGGTAAATAATGCATGAATATTTGCCATGTATTGTGTGCCATTTCTTAATTTCTAATTCTTATTTTCAAGTTGAGAACACACATACTATTCAGTCAAGAATCTCACAAAAGGAATTGCTCCCAAACAGGTATTTTTTAGTTGCTAGTCTTTTGGTCTCTGGGTTGGTTTGACAGGATCCAGTTTCTGTTAAACTTTTTTTTTGTCACAGCTCACTATCTGTTTCAAAAGGAAAAAGAGTAAGAATAAAATTTTATCCTCTCTTTTGTTGGAACTCTAATAAACATGGTAAGGCAGAGGCTGTTGGTACAGATTTGTATCATGCTCAGTAAATACAAGCCTGTCCAGGATGGGCCTTCTGGGGTTAACAATCATACAAATAACTACCAGCTTTCTGGACCTATAACACAGGTGTACATGGCTTAACGCCTTTTAGAAATGATTGTGTATGCATATGTGATTTTGAACACACATGATGTTCAATTCAGTCACAAAGCCTCTACTGACAATTAAAAACTCTGATATTCCTGTATATTCTGTCTTCTTAATGCAGTTTTAGTATTGGTTCTGCTTAATACTACTTCTCTTATATTGTCTCTGACATTTTCTAGTTATCCTTTTTGCTCAACAGGAAATCCCAGGCTATTCAGACTGCATTTTTCCCTTCTAGGCAGTGCTCTATTACTTTGGCTGTAGGTGTTGGAAGGTTAAATTCTGCTCAACTTCCAAGCAAGCAAATCTCCATCCTGCTGTGTGCAAACAAGAACCTGAAGTGCTGGGACATCCCTGTGACTTCAGAAGGGGAAAACCACAGAAATTCTTGATTCCCTGTAGGGCACAAAGTGTGAACATGAAGGAGTGGGAAGGAGGAAATGATGGTAGCTATGGACCTAGAGCTCTCTTGCCCATGCCTTGAGAGGCAAGTGCTGCTGCTTCTGCTCCCCTTGTTTGCAGGGCAAATACTCTGGCCTTGCTTAGGACTCTGCTCCCTAAGACATTTTCATCCTTCAGAGCCGTCACTTAACATTGAAAACTTTAGCTCTGGAAAAGAAGGCGACATGCTCCCTCTATAGGCTTTTCTGATCGTTGCTGTCATGAACCAGCCGTTCAGGGGATCAGAGCTGCAAAAACGCTCGAGACGTATTTTGAATTTCTTTTCATTTTAGGGATGTTTTTTGCGTATGTGTATATGTGCATGAATATGTATTTGCGTGTGTATGCATGTGGGTGTGTATACATTTATATCTGCACACACACATTCCCTAGCACCTATGTGTATACCTGTGTTTTCTGCAGAAGCCATGTATCGAGCAGTTTTTACTGTTAAGTTTTTGGCTTTTTATTTTTAAACCAATGCATGAACTTTTTGTATGTGAACTTTCTGTTTGTTAATGGTTTGTGATAACCACCTCCAGACTGCATCCTGCCCTTATTAATGGAAGAGTCACCACCTGAGCCAGCAGTTCCATAAGGTATGCTTCCTCCCCTGTGCCCACTATCCCAACTGCTTTCCTCTCCTCTCTGTCCCAGGGCCCTGCCTCCTTGGTTGCACCATCACTGCAGTTTCTGGCATCATTCTGGTAAGAGAAACAACCTGTATGAAGAACAACTCTGTAAATAAAAAAGACTATTTGTAATTTGGATCAGCTCAGTGACCTGATTTGCAGCACAAATGCAGCAACAATTGCAGAGCAGCATGAGTGTGAATAAGTAGCCTGAGACAAGGCAAGGATGGGACACAGACGTTCTCAAGCCACCCTTGCAGCTGAAGTCCCCCTTGGTGAAACTGCAGCTGCCAGTGTACCTTTGCTCTGGCACAGATATCAAAGGGAATTCCCTGGCAGTGCCCGAAGTAACACTTTAGGGAAGAACTGACACATTGGTGAGTTATATATTAACCATTATAGAGAGTGGCAGAGTAACAACTGCACTGAATCACAGATAAAGAAAAACAGCAACATTGCCATCTTGAAGGGTGTGGGTAATAGCTCCTACGAAAAGACTGCCCACCTTTTTTCACTAAATTATACTGTTTTCAATTCTTCCATACTTTCTTAAATGCAAATACATTGTTCAGATGTTTTCAATACTAAATAAATGCCTCTGGCTGTTTCTTGTGGGGAACTGATGGGAGAAGGTAGGAAATGTTTTAACTGAAATGATACAGCAGTTTCCAACGAAGTGTCAAAAGAGCAGCATACAAGTTTTCAAGAGTTACAGCAAAAATATAATCATAGCAGTCACTCAGCAGTGTGCTCACTTTTCCTACTGAAGGTCTGACCTTCCTCTGTGTTCAGTGTTATGAGAGGTCTGCTGCAGTGAAATTTATATCCTTATGTCTCTTAGGACACAAATTAATTGCTCTAACTTGAGTTTAAAAGCAGAACCCTGCCAGAGATGACAAATATGAGTATTATATATCACCAGTTAAATGACTAATGTTTTATTTGTCTTTGAAGTTTTTGGTGAAAGCTGAAACATAATGGTGAAAGAAAAAAATAATGTAAGTTACGTAACACCTCACATATGGAAGTGATAATGCTCTGTTTTTATATGGAATAAATTGCTCTTTGGTGGCCATATATAGATATATACATAATGAACATGATTTCATTTGGTGTCCAGTACATGCTGTGCATATATTCAGAAGATTCAGGAGATTTAAACTTTTTCACTGAAGATGAGATTTTTTACAGAAGATCCTTCTTTTGGTCAATATATTCTACTATTTAATGAAAAAAACCCCTGGCCACATTTCAATTCAATTGTCTAATTTTCAAGAGAAATTTTTTTGACCTTCAAGCCCACAAAAATTATCCTTGTTTTAGCCCAAAATACCATGGTTTTGAGTTGAGAAAAAATTCCTTTTTAATATATTTTTTTCAAAGCACTTCTTATTTCAGTAGGGACATATTTCCTTCAAATTGTATGCTTGGAATTTTATTCTATGGAATGTGTGTAGTCAAGGATTTAAATATGCTTACATAATGAATAATAAAACCCAAATCTTTTAATGAGGAACTCAGCTAGACAGGCACCTAGAGAGACCCATTTCCCACTCCTGTATTATGGGAAGTGTACTCTTAGAAGCGTACTCATTATGCTGGTGCCAGATCTCTGTCACATGCATTAATTTGGAATTGCTACTGGTTTTCTGAGTACAGTGTGTCCAGGTGATTATTATATGAGTCTACAGTAAGCATGCAAAATGAGTTGCGTGCGAGTTATACTTGGATCTGATATTTAGGTGCCAAGAAAAGGGGAAAGAAATGTAGGTCTTTTATATAACATTTTTGCTTAGTCTCTTCAGGAAAAAAAAAGCTTTACACTTGCCCATAAATTAAACACCTGTTGTGATGAAAACACAACAATATCAATTTCTGCTTCTTGGAAATGTTTTGCATGCAGCCTTTGGCAACATCATTCTCCTTAGAGGAAGAAGACTGTAAGACAACTCAGTGTTACCTTTCACATGGTTATGCCATCACACTACTGTATTGCACCACCAGGGCATTGCAAAGAATGCCATAAAACGTGGGCTACCCAAACCTAAAAACGCTTGGGAGCAGCATATTGATTACTGTCTGCATGGCCTCATCTTAAAAGAAGATAAGCATTAGCAAACTTAACACGGTGGAGAGTTGGGAGGAGTTGGTATAAATTTCATTTCAGAACAATATGGTTCAAATTAAATAAATACATTATTGTCATCATCCTCTTTGACAGTTCTACCTGTAACTGTACCTTTTTATTTCAGCAGAGGCAATCACCACAAAAATCTGGATGAAAAAAGTTCTCATGTATACAGCAGGGCAACCTCAGAAAGCGCTATGCATAGCAGCTGGGATTACCATTTTGGCTGCTTATTGAGGCTATGATGATCTTGCTCGGGGCTGGCTGCAGGTACCTGTGACCACAGGGCAAAGGAGGCAGCTGCCAGTAGCTGCCAACAGTCAGCTCTGGTGTCAAACTTGTGCAAAGTCTAAACTATGCCACTAAACAATGCAACTTCTGAATACAAAATTCCCCTATTTCTTCCTTGCTTTGATTAGAAGAACTTTGCAGATGTGGGGACAGGGACAAAAGTAACCAGTATTTCATCTCTTCCTACATGCTAATCAGCTCTGTTCATGGGGCACTGGCTAATCCCTCTGGCTCTTGAACTGAGAAAAGAAGATGCTTCTCTTCCAAGTAACTAATGAATCACCCCTTTTAGTACATGCATGACTGCATTGTTAAAAGCAGTCTTAATCACTCACTGAGAAAAATGTTATGATTGTTTCTCCCTTATAGTTGTTAACTGGAAGCCTTGGGAGTAGTGACTCACAGCCTGTGTGCTGTGGCAAGGCAAGAAAGATTGTTAGCGAGTTATAGGAGCAACGTGCATCTTATTCCTCACATCATCCTAGTACAGCTACAATTTGGAAAAATGGTAGATTTCTTGGTTTTGTACTATTTTAGAAATCACTACTTTGCAGATGGATTTGCCCTGAACTTCACACCAACATTCAAAGAAGAGAAGCATTTTTGGTAGGCAACTAACTTCTAGCAGGGGATAGGGCAAAACAGCTCCTGGGCTGGAGGAAACCCACCCTCCATTTTGCCTTTGTTCCATAGTGGTGTTGGACATGCCATGCATACAGCAATTCACCCTGATTTATGGGCATAAGACTGTGTGTCAACAGGACAGTGGAATAAGTAAAAAAGAAGTGGTAAGAGTAAATTAGAAGGTTCTTATCAACTTCCTGGAAAGAGGATGAATGGGCCTGAGGTTCAACATAGGATTAGGATCCCTTTGAAGGCTGCCCAAACACAGTGAAGTAATTTTTATTTGCTGCTGTGAAGCAGCAGCCATAAAAATACATGTAGTCTAATAATTAAATGTAAATTGCTAAGGAAGATGGCGATAAACAACAGCAGAATCTCAGGGTAAATGGTATACTAAGCATGCTTTGAAAAGGCACTTGCAATCATTATATGAACTGCCCTTTGGGCTGTGCTGGTAGAGTAGAAGGGTGGGATTGGCTCAGAGATCTTTTGCTTTGGCAGGGGCTGCTGTGACACATTATCTCCATCAGATGATAATAGTTTTCTTTCAGTGTCTTTGCCTAGCATTAGGTAACTAGCTTTTTGTTTCTTGGGCTGCCATTGTTGGGAAAAGTATTGCCATCAGCTGTAGGTCTTAGCAATATCATTTGATATTTGGAAAGGAAATGGGATATATTTGGAGACAGTCTCACTCCCCTGGCATGTTGCTTGATGAACGTGGTCACTTGATGGAGGCATGCTGCCATGGGGGTACAGCCCTGGCATCTGTCCCTATGTCAGCTCAACTCTCAGAGAATGACACAAACCGCTGTGAAGGAAGGAGATGTTCCCACTGGTATCAAAAAGAAAGAACAGACAGGGGCACATTTGGGAAGAAGAGCATGCTAAAGACCCTAGCAGAACTACATTTGGTGGGTTCAAGGGAGGATTCAGTGAGAGCAGAGATGAAGAGTGAGCCTTGCTGGAAGATAGCTCTGGTGAAGAGCAGAGAAGCCACCGAGGCCTCTCCAGCCATCACAGGCTGTTGGGGGAATCAGGTTTTGTGTGATGACCCTACAGATGCAAAGGAGTGTAATTTGTAGAGCTAAAATCCTAGCCATCCTCTGGATGGGTACTAAAGGGTTCTAAAAGTCAATGAGAAAGAGCAAATAGTAACTGTACAAAATTCTAGTCTTTACATAGTTTTATCTTGGTAGGAATTGGCCTTGACAGCTGGAAGTGGACAGACCTGTTAAAATCACGTAACTGTTTATGGTTGCAAGCACTTGCTCCTTGTGCGTATCAGACATCAGGAAAACAACATCTTTAATGGCAAACAGCAATTTGACGTTCTGACTGCAACTTCACTTTAAAATACCTTTAATACTCATAAAAAATATTTCACTATAGTAACCTCATTCAGCATCAATTTCTGCTCAGATCTGAGAGCACTTTTTAATATCTGCTGTTTCTTACATTTATAAAAGTAGTACTTAAACATCAAAGGATCCTTTATAAATGAAAGACTCATGGATCATTTCAAGAAATTGCTTATTGCAACTAATTACCCACCAGATCACAAAACTCCTTTATCTTTTAGGGCCCTTCCTTGCAAGGCCCCTATGAGACTGAGATAGCTCCACATCTAGCATCCCATTACTTTAAGATTGTGACCCTCAGTGTACTTTTTCCCCTTCTAGATCCCATATATTTCTACGACATAGGTCTCCTTTTGAGACCTCAGAGTGAGGCCCTTTCATTGTGCAACTGAAGGATTCCCTCTGGTTCCCACACTCAACCAGATGGAGTGGTTGGCTGTGGTCTCATACACCTCTCTGACAGGTACGTGCACACCCTCTCTGCCTTTCCATGTCAACAGAGCCCCAGGCTGTGTTTCTACCTTACAGGAACCCCAGTCCTTAATGGGAATCAAATCAGGATGACCAAAAAAAGCCCTGCCCCTTCATGGACCATGTGTAATGATTCTTGTCTTTCCTCAGTGTAGACTGGAATATTGATTTCAAACACCTCACTGAGTTCAGATCTCACTGTGTGCAAGGGAGTCAAGAGTCTAGGCTCAATATCGGACACCTATTGGGAGATTTCTTTAAATGTTGTGAAATGAAACACTGAATTTCCGCTCATTTCTTTTTCAGCCTTGGGCCAGGCAATAAAATGGATATCCTGTACAAATTGGCTGTGGACATCATATTGCTGGGCAACTGAGAAATGGTGTAGCAGTAGATGATCCTTGCCTCCTTCCTAAAGACAGATGACATTTTTACCCTTACATTTTTGCAACTATACTGTCAGGGTCTGGTAAGTATATGTGTGTGTATATATATATATATATTCACACTGCCAGTGCAT